>JASDQU010437501.1:114560-134115 GCA_032191745.1 Picea mariana | reverse complement strand
AAATCTACTTTAGGTTTCCCTCAGGTAGGAGTCATATATTCTAGAGACCTCGACCCTATCTCCAGAGAAAAAATCCCTCCCTCTGATTACTTCTTCAGTAAAAAAAGGAAGGTTGCATTAAAACAAGATATGTATATGAGAGAAGGTGGTATGGTAAAGAAACACAGAGTGCTGGTGGATGGGAAAATCTTGGAAGAGGGAGATTTCACTACAGAGGTGGCGGGCTCCATGGGAGTGCTGGAAACAACAAATTTTTGCATCGTTAACGATATGAGAGCAAGGTTGGAACAGAGTAACCGCAGGATAACCCAGTTGCAAGATCAACTGAAAGATACCGAGAAAAATATCAAAGCATAAATAAATAAAGGTATAGAATAGGCCAGAGCTGTTGACAAGCAATAAATTCAATCACTTAAGACAAGTCTAGATGAGATGAACGAGAAAATGTAGACTATCCAAATACAAGTTATTCGGCAAGAAGAATTGGTAATACAACTACAGGCTAAATTGAATTCAATTAAAGGCAAGGTTATAGACCTGAAGGTTTTTTAGGACCAATCACTGGAAATGCATGAAAAGGTAGAAGTTGAGCAACATAAAGTAATCTCCCAAGTAGAGATTATTGAGAGTTATTTTCAGGAAACAAGCAGTTCTTTGGATAACATTTATTTTAAATAAAAAGAAGCTAAACCAGCAAGGGACACTTTAAAAAAGGTAGTTGTATGTTTTCAAAACAAATAAATATAAAAAATTCTAAATATTTTTGTCACATAACAGATTAGAGGCGATATCATGCTCAAGGTATGGGAAAACAACATAGTAAGAATATAAGAAAATAGTCAAAGAAATCAAAGATGATTCTAAAAGAATCTTTGATTTATTGGACAAGGAATCATTAGGTATTGGAAGAGACAATCACACTGGGGAATTAGGACATATAAACATTGTAAGACACCAATTGAATTTCAAAGAGGGTTTGAACGAAATTTAGTTGGAAACTTCACAATTAAAGGAAATGGATGTTACCCTAATAGACAAGTGTCTAGTGAAACCAAACTTGAAATTTCAATCAATAAAGTTTGCTAGTAAGGAAATTGAAGATCAAATTCTAGAAACTCAGAGAAAATTCTATTTATTTGAAGCAAAGAATCCACCAGAGTCTCCCAGAAATTTCATACATTTTCTTGAAAAATGTATTGAATGCATCAGATCAAAAGAAGGAGCTACTTCAGTAAAACAATGAAGTATCATTTTGAAAAATTATATTATCAAGATGATAGGAAAACAAATGATAATCATGCAAATGGTTCGAGTTTGCAATTCTTGTAACCGTTTTCCTCTAGGAGTTAGGAGATCACCAACCAACAATCATCAGGGGTCTCATATAAATAATTTGAAGATAATGAGAAATGGATTTTTCTGGGCACATTCTAAAGAAGAATTGATAAATATTTTTGAATTAATACGAATGTAGATTGAAGATTACAGATCTGGTCGAATTTGAGTTATCTGTTTCCCAGTTGTTTCACATTTTTTCATATATCTTTTTAATGAATTCTTAACTACAATTTAGTGCAACCTCTACTTTGGTAAACAAATATTCTTGCAATTTAATCGTTTACAGATTTTCCTCTATATCAGCTATGAGAAAATACAGGACCTGCAAATGTCTTAAATTTCAATATCATATGCTTCATTAAGAGATTTTCTTGATTATTTTCCTCTCCTGTCAACAAAGTGAGATTCCTCTTTAATTGATGCCTCACCCTGTTCAACAACTTTATGTTTTCTTTTCACTTCATGCATATCCCCTTTTTCAAAATTTAACTCAGATACCAGAAACGGCCTTTGGTTTCGTCACACTATTAATTCAAGGTTTTTTGGAGTTCTTTTTACATGTTTTGAAGAAAAAATAGCGAACTCTTAAAGAAAACACAAGGTTTTACCCTTTCTATCCTTTTCACCCATGACTGTCCCAGTCATAAGACAACCTAATATCGAACATGGACTATCAGATCAAACAAGCATTGATTTGAATTTATTTAACACCATCTTACAGACAACAAACAACTAGGTTGAGTTAGAACGTTCGTGGGTAGTAATTGAAAGAGACATTAGTATTCAAGAAAACTAGGAAGCTAGATAGAGACAGTTAAGGAATCAACCCTATCCCTTTCGTGCAATCTACCTTTTATTCTTAGCCCTCTTTTTATTTTTGCATGCCTTGATGGTGTACTTTAGAGCCTTAAAGTACAAACTCAGGAAAAATTTATTTTTGCTACCATTGCCAGGGAACGAAGAAATGAAACTTTTCCCTAGGAAGAATGACATTGAAACTTTCTATCTTTGATAGTGAACAAATATCAAAAACCTTATAAGGCTACCCTTATCTTTCACTTGGCGATTCCATGATAAATAAACTATCTTTTAACTGAAAGAATACCATAAGAAACCCAAACGACAAATAGACTTCGCCTGTCCCAGATCCAGAAAAAATTTTAAAATCAAGAAGATATCTTAAACAGATTGTATCATCGACAAATAGGTTTTATCAACCAAAAACTATAGAGTCAAACACTAGTGATATCTTTGAAGGATAAAATACCCCATCGTATCACAGGGGATTTCCTACCAAAAATATTGCAACCTTTGATCTTGGTTTGGTCTCGCCTGATTTTAAAACTGAGATTTTCCCAACCATTTCTTTCACCAATAGAGGTAAGAGATCCACATCACTTCCCACTTCGATTGACACTTCTTCACTTCGTGAAGTTCATTTTCCTATCTCTTGGAACTCCTATGATCATCCTATTCTTCTTGACACAAATTCTATTGATTCTCCTTTATATTCACCCTGTGAGTCTGAAGAAACTAGTCCACTTTTCCCTAGTTCCCCTTCGTCGAGTTTCCTGTATCTTGATAACCAATTTCCCGAAACCATTCCTCATAATTTCCAAGAAAAACCTTATAAATCACCAATGGCCATGGTTGGAGGAGGTGTTGCTGGAGGCGTGGTTGGAGGAGGAGGAGAAAGCGACCAAGTACCACCCCCTAGAATATTTGCAAAGGTGGATGCTACACATGTCCCTTTGATCCTCCCAGTTCCCCTACATGACTTACTTGAGAACTCCATGAATAATCTTCTGAAATTCATAGGATAGGGTGATTTGATTGTCATCGAACACATTAATTTATTTGACCAATTAGTCGATATACTTGGAATTGAACATGAAGACATCTATTCGATACTCCTGGTACAAACTTTTGAAGGACAGGTAAGAACCTAGTTCCGAGGCCTAGTAGCAGGATCTATACCCTCTTATGAGGAAATTGAAAATATTTTATTAGACAGTGGGGGGAAAGGAGAGATCATCTCTATTATCTAACCTTCGTTGGGGCTTTTGACCCTGATTTCGCTCTGTTATTGAGGGAGAGGAGATCGGTAGACCTCACTAAGATGCAAGATGATGCCTTAGAGATTGAGTCAACCATGATAGCATCAGGAAAGTTGAAAACCAAATTTGAAACCAGAAACAAAGAAACCAGAAGATATAGATATCAAGGGGATCATCTGGATCAGGAATATCTTTGGAAGAAAAAATAGATGACATGGAAAGAATAATCAAAGATCTCTCAAATAAGATATCAAGGATGGAATTAGATCAAGAGAAAAATGAGCATTTTCCTGGAAAGGATTTTAGAAGGAATCCTAACCCTCAAAATCCACCAAGACAGATTAAGAATGAGGATTAAAAAATCCAAACCCCTTTAAACGAGAAAATTTTATCGGAGGAGAAGATGTGGAAAAATTTTAGGAACTAGAAGAAGACATCAATAATCTTGGTGATGACTGCCTACAACCTTTTTTAACAAAACAAGATTATGAAAGATCTGTAACTACAAATGATCGATCCCAAAATAACAAAAACAATGGTATTATTGAAGATTCAACCTATTAGGAAATTACAAACAATATAATGGCCAAACTCCACCAAAAGTACAATCTAAGGCCTACAAATAAGAGCCTCGCAACTCCCTCAGTGAAAAATATTTTGACAAGGGGTGAAATAGATGAGTCATTTTTAAACAACGTTGTGAAATAGGATATAAGAACTAGAACTCCTGACACACAACCTACCAAGACAAAGCCAATGGAGACATCAGTCGCAAACACGCAGAAAAAGGAGGACCCTGTAATTGAAACTAAAACCTCACTACAAAAGAAAGATGAAAAGAAGGGGGTAGAAAACCAAATCATAGAGTTCGACAAAACAATAGGAAGTTTTAATCTGGAAAATGAAATAATTAAAATTAAAATCCCTATACCTCTTTCTTAATTGGCAAAAAACCCAATTTACAAGAAACAAAAAGCCAAATTAATTAGTTTTTGAGAAAATGAAAGTCAGGCCGATGTTATAAATTTAGAAGATGACAAGCCTAACATAATTTTCGACTCACATTTTCAATGGTGCCATAGACACCATCCCCCCTTTCTATATCACTCTGACTGTGCACGATCACTTACTCAATAATTGCATGTTATATTCTAGAGCCTCTCACAATCTAATGCCTAAAGCCATTATGGAGAGACTCGGTCTTGAAATTACCATACCTTATGGAGATTTATATTATTTTGATTCAAGAAAGGTTAAGTGTATAGGCATGATAAAGGATTTAGTAGTAAATCTTGCACAGATACATGCAAAAGGCGTTCTAATGGATGTGGTCGTCATTGATATACCCCCGAAGTATGGTATGCTCTTATCAAGGTTTTGGGGCACTAAAATTGGTTATTCCATCCAACTCGACATGACGTATGCCACGATCCCGGTCATTGGAGGACAGTTCACGCGTTTGTACAAAGAAACCATATTAGCATTCACCATAAGTGATCCACATAACCAAAACAAGTGCCCTATTTATATTGCTGATCAAGATTTAGGTAATTGTATTTTATCTATCGATGATGATATCTATATGTGTATAGAATAAAGTTATACAGAAAATAAAAAAGAAAAAGAAAAAATAAAAGAGGATGTATATGGCACTAGTGTTTGGAAGATGTTTTTTTATGGTGCCTCATCTTATTTTGGGGTCGGAGCTGGGGTGTTTTTTGTGGCTCCTGAAGACAAATTTGTTATCCCTTTCTCTTATAGATTACAGTGGAATACCAACCACACTAACAATGTATGTGAGTATGAAGCCCTATTACTAGGATTGGAATATGCCAGGAGAATGAAAAATAAAAATTTGGAAGTCTTCGGTGATGTAGAGCTAATCGTGAAATAGGTAAATGGTCAATACCAGGCCAAGCAAGCTAGGTTAAGATCTTATTGGAATTGTGTTTGGGATCTGATTGAAAAAAAAATCTCCTTTGTTAATGTTCATTATATTCCAAGAGCAGAAAATCAACAAGCTGATGTGTTAGCCAAAGAAGCATCAACATTCACACCTCCCACTAATTTCAAATCAAAATACCATATACTAATGAGACATAGGCCTTCCATACTGAATCACATACAACATTGGAAGGTTTTTGAGGATGATGAACAACTCCGCAAGTTTTTAGAGATAGTAGATGACTTTGTTGAAATGCATGCTGATCAAGAAAACCATAATGATCCTATTTGGATCATGCAGGAAGGCGAAGAACCATAAAATTTTCATGATAAAATCGCTAACAACCAAATGCTTGTTTTAAAAAATAATCAGATACCTAAGGGTCTGCTCCCCTTAGAAAGGCTATTTAGTCATTATGACTGTAACGACCCTAATTGAATAAATGATTAAAGATTATTAAGTAAGATTAAATTAAAGAAATAATTGAGGATTAACTAAGTAATAATAATCTAACTGAAGATCACATTTAATGACCTGTGACATAAATTTAAGAGATCAAAAAAAAAATGATATAACAGGAATTGCATATGCAGTAGAGGATGGCGTATGCAGGGCGAGAAGCCCAGAAATCCTGAGATGATAAAAATATTAATGAAGGGACGAAGGACGGAGGAGAGGGGTGGTTGTGAAGTTAATGCATAAGTCGGCAGGGAGGAATAAGGGACAGGAAGACGGGGATGTGCGCACTATTCGACCGGGAGGGGGAATGGATGCTTTGAACTGTAATTGCTGAGCCGACTGTATTGGCTGAGACTATGGTATTTTGCCGCAAGCAGAGAGCCTCTAGACGGGGGGGTGTTTTGCTGTGAGCAGCGAGTTTCTGTGCATTGTTGTATTTTGTGGACTTTTGGACATACTGTGAGCACAGAGTTTTGAGACAGTGGATTTTGATCAAGGGAGGCACTAAGTTGCTGGAGGTTTTAGGCACGGAGGGCCAGGATATCCTTAGATATCCTGGNATCAAAAAAAAAAATGATATAACAGGAATTGCGTATGCAGTAGAGGATGACGTATGTAGGGCGAGAAGCCCAGAAATCCCAAGATGATAAAAATATTAATGAAGGGATGAAGGACGGAAGACGGGGGTGGTTGGGAATTTAATGCGTGAGTCAGCAGGGAGGAATAAGGGACGGGAAGAGGGGGATGTGCGCACCATTCGACAGAGGAGGAATGGATGATGTGGACTGTAATTGCTAAGCCGGCTGTATCGGCGGAGACTATGGACGGTTGTGTTTTGCTGTGAGTAGAGAGCCTCTGGACGGTTGTGTTTTGCTGTGATCAACGAGTTTCTATGCACTACTTTATTTTGTGGACTTTGGACCAGTTGAGCCACCGAGTTGCTAGAGGTTTTGGGCACGGGGGCCAAGATATCCGTAGATATCCTGGAGCTAGGTCGTTTTCCTAGTTGGCAGGGTGGACATTAGTTTTGGGCAGTTATTTTTTGTTTTTGGCAGGATTGGACTGTGTAGCAGGTAGCAGGAGAGCAACAACAAGGCAGCAAGGCAACGAAAATTAGCATCAGAACCAGGTAACTTGTTAAGTTATGCATTTGTTTCATTCTTCCATGAAATAATTATTCATTGATAAATCTATGTTACTGAAATTGTTGTTACGAAAATCAGTTTTTTTCTATGAAGTTATTGTCTCAGTTTAATGAATAAATTGCTTATGAAACTTAATGATGTTCAAAAATATATGGGCACTACACTTTTGTTGAAGTCATGGATCCAGAGAAATCTTGGTGCATTCAAAGGAACAACACATTGGAAGTGAAGACTCCAGGTTTGATTGTTGTAAATTGTCATTCCTCTAACCTATATTTCTAAAGTTTGCTACAAGTAGGTGTTGTAGATGGGACAACAATCCTTAAATTGTTTTGATTCTAGAGATGTACTCATTATTCTCCTTTAGGAGATATTCTTGTTTTGGTTCCTCTTGTTTTCTTGTTCCAGATAGGTGAATAACAAAGGAAGATGCTTATCCTTCAGAGAGAGTCAAAACTATTTGAGAAAGAGGAAGAATAGAACCATCATTGAGACAATCAATGCAATAATGCATGATCATAATCTTTCTAGGATTCCATGGGTAGAAGCATGCATGACACAGTATATGTTTAGAACAAGAGTCTTCACTAGACTTTGAAAAACATAACTCCCGAAGAAGTCTTCACCAGAATGAAGCCCAATATTGAAGACTTCAGGTTATTTGTGTGCCTAGTGTATATTCATGTAGCCAAAGAGAAGAAGTCCAAGCTATATCCTTTAGAAAGAAAGGATACAATGAATATTCAAAGACATCCCTAGTCAGAGACAGATTGAGACAAGCAGAGACGTTAAAGAAGAGATAGTCTTTCAAATATCCAGAGAATCTTAGATGGAGATTAACAGTAAGACAATACCTTCTCCCCCTTCAGCAGGTCAAAGGGAGACAAACATTAACCTAGTTTTTCCAGTTATATGTTCAGAGATATTGTAGTAGGGCATAAAAGGCCTACCTAGAATCACTCTTCAAGAGGCAGAGAAACATACAAACCTCTCAAAGCACATCCTGAGAAAGAAAAAGAGATTTTCGAGCTATCCTTTAGTCATGATCCACTTCATTGATGCTAAGATTCCTTGTCTTAGAGAAGCAATAGAAGAATAGGTATGGCAAGATGCCATAACAGAAGAATATCATTATATCTTAAAGAATGATGTATAAGATATTATTCAAGGACCAAAAGAGAAGTCTGTGGTAACTTCCAAGTGGATCTATAAGATCGAGCATGCAGCTAATGGAAGTGTCAATAAATTCAAAATGAGATCTATAGCTAGAGGTTTCTCACAAATAGAGGGAGTTGTATATGATGAGACAATTGATCCAATCAACTCGATACACTTCCATTTGTACTACCATCCATGAGTTGGAAACTATATCAGATATATATATTCTTGATGAGTTTGGATTTCATCAAGAGTGTTGTTGATCCAAACCTATATTATTATAGTGTTGGTGACGAGAACCTGATTTTGATGACTTATTCAGAAAGCCTTGTTGTTGGATATAAGTAATCCTTGATTTTTGAATTTGAGATGAAGAATCTAAGTATGATGCACTACTTATTGGGACAAGAAGTATGACAGAGGACCAATGAGATTTTCCGAGTCAAGGAAAATATAGAATGAAAATATTAAAGAAGTTCAGTATGATAATAATACAAAATCCACCGTGATAAATTTAAAAGGAGAATATTGAGGATGATTCAGATGAGACTGATCCACATTGGATCATTGATGTATCTGGTTAACACCAGGCTTGATTCATGCCATGCAGTGAATATGCTTATTCATTTCATGAGTCAACTGAGACAGACTCACTAGACAACAACAAAACATGAGGCACAATTGGATATGGTTTGAGATATGCCTCTAGAGTGAACTTGAGTTTGCAGGATATGTTGATTCAAATTGATCAGAAAGTACAGTGGACAAGAAGAGCACATCCTTAATGTTCTACCATGATTATTTCCATGGTTTTATAATGCAGCAAGAAACAAAAATCTATGTGGCCTTGAATACCACAAAAACAGAGTATATCCATTGAGTGTGCAAAGAAGTATGGATTCTCAAGCTTCTGATAGATTTACATGATCATGAGATGGATCCTATTATGATAAACAAGAGCTGTGTATAAATTTCCTTGAGAACCCAATGTTTCCAGATGAATCGAAACACAATGAAATGAAATATTCTTATATCATAGATATGATGCAGAGGAAAATCGTACACATGCAATACCTTCCTACACATGAGCATATTGCAGACATCTTCACCAAACTAACTTGGTGAAGAATACCTTCCTAGTTGAGAGGGAGTATTGATGACTCCAGCCAAGACAAAATTCAAATTACATCCATGTGATACTTGGCATGATGAAGAATGTCTCCCTACTTGAGAGGGAGTAATGATGATTACAACTATGTGAGACATTCTCCAAGTTACAAACCTGTGAGATGTGGATCATTGCAGCTATGTGAGTATTTCTCTCAACTTACAAGCCTGAGAGAAATCCCCTAAACAAGGGTACATGGTTCCTGCTTGAGACAGAGCTGGAATGTAGAGATGACCTCCTCCATTCAGAGAGTTGAGAAGAACTCCATATGATTATCCCGTGGGAAAGGTGATCTGTTGAGTTAGACGTGCATGTGGCTGAGCACAAGGTGAACGTGTGAAATCCCAAAGTGTTGGGTGCATTTTCAAGTGAACAGAAATGAAGATGATGTATTAGCCTCCTCTGAGTAGCAGAGTTGAAGAGAAAACTCCAGATGATTCTCCTGTGTGAGGTAGTGGGAAAGAAGATCTGTAGAGTGGACGTGCATGTGGACGATCATAGGTGAACGTGTGAAGATCTGGTTCTCCTGTGTAATGCAGTGAACCAGAGATATGGAAATCCCTATGGATGTGCCCCTAGTGGATGAGCACTAGTGGGTGTATCATATCCTTTGTTATATTGTATAAGAGTGAGACATGCTTGTAACCCTAATTGTAATGTAAAGGGTACAGGTCGACCCTACCTTAATGTAACTAGTAATTAATGTAAAAGATAATTAATCTGGTTAATATTAATTATATTATAAGCTAAGTGAGGTCAGCCCTGTTGTGCCAATAGACACTTCGGTTGACAGGGTTAGGTTAGTATAAGTAAAGGTAAATTCCCCTTTGAGGAAATATATCTTTTATGTGAGTTTGTAAATTTCAGCAAGTACATCTACTTGGGAAAAGGTGCACACCTCTCTTGGGCGCTAGTCTTCTAGGGTTTGAGCACCCTCTTGTGTGCTAGGTTTTCTTGGTGGTGAAGGTCTTTCTCTTGAAGAATATAACAAAGGATTTGGCTGGGTTTTCTTCCCTTGTTGAGAAGGGTTTCACAAGATACTTCTTGTGTTCTTGTGCATGGTGCTTCTTCTTGTGATCTTGGTTGCTACAACATTAATGGTTGTGGTTAAATGCTAAAATGGAATGAACTTCATGCTTAACCTTGCTTATTGAAAAATCAACAAATGGAAGAGGCGGGCGGCCACCAATATCCACTTGGATCAGCTGGAAGGATAAAATATGGAGTTATTTCCTTGACTTAGTTCTTCCTTAGATGATAGTGTAGTGCCACAAGGTTGTTATAGACAAGGGATGTTGAAAAAATCCAGGCTATTTTATTCATGTCCTCTTGGTGTTGCTCCGCTACCATTGAGTTTCTTTAGCCCTGATGCAGTCACCCATGTATAATAGGACTTGCTCCACTACTAGCGAGTGTCTGTAGGCCTAACAGAGATACCTGCATCTCTTGCATGATCTTAAATTCATTTCACATGGATTTATATTTTGATTTTATTTTAAGAAATAGGTGTATGGGGGATCTTAATCATCCTTTAAGGCATGTGTGATGATAACTTTTATTTGAGAACTATTTCACATATGCATATTTTGATGATACAAATCTTACTTGCATGTAAAAACCTTGGGAACTACAACAAATTTTGAGTAAAACATCAGTGATTATTAATTGTATGGGTGGAGCCTTGGAGATAACTAGTAATCTATCTAGAACCGGACATTGAGTTTCTCATAGCCATCCATTGTTCAGGTAGTGCTCCACCACTGGGTTGACGATGCATATACCAAACTAAGGTAACAATAAAAGATATTGTGAGTTAGTTTTTTATCCATTGGGATATTATCAGATTTCCATGATTCTGATTAGCTACAATCAAGGATTCCAAAGCAATTAGGGCACTTGCAATGAACCCTCAAGTAGTTCCTGGAAGAAAATTAAAAAGGACAATTCTTTAAAAAGAAATCACCTAAGTAAATAAATAACTAAATAAAAGAAAATTATGACAAATCTAAATCAAATGAACCATGCAGGGAAAATTTTCAAATGAAAAACTTAAAAAAAAAACAAAAGAAATCTACCTATATACAAGATAATTTCCTAGAAGGTAGCTAATTGAGGTATCTATTCAAAATTTGGCTATTGACAGGAAAGAGGTTTACTTCTCCCTCTAGGGTTTACAGTATATACATGCCCGAGCCAATTTTTTCAACCACTAAGTAAGGACCGAGCCATAGTTGTTGGAATTTAGCATGCCTACCGTTTTTGTTGTGTGGCTTGTCCCACTTTAGAACAAGGTCTCCCACCTAGAAGTGCTTTTCTCCGATATATTTTTTTATCAAACCATCTCTTAACCATTTATTAATGCACAATGGATTTCTTCTTTTCTTTCTCCTTTTCCTCTTATAATTTGATTAGGGTATCATCCCTTCCTTAGATGACTACACAATTATGCTCATGTGAAGCCTAAGATAATTGGAGAGATGGAAAGAATATGTTTTGGGAAGGATGGCTTATTTTCCATAGACTAGAAATTAAGGAGATGTTCCTAAATATTATTTTGTTGGATTTTCCTTATTTACAGAGCATTAGTGTTACTATTTTTCTTTTACTTCGTTATCATTAACACATATATATCATGTACTGAGTAGTAGCAACATAAACAATGGACAAAAGAACACAAGAGATTTATCCTTGGAAAAACCCAACAACCTTTCTTAGATATATTCCATCCACAAAGCAAGTAAAAAAAGATAAACCCTAGCACAAGTGTTAGCTCAACTAGAAATACCACCCCAGCTGCAGCAACAACACCATACAAAAGTAGTGCACCTCCTTGAGGAGTAACACACAAGAGAGGGATGCCAAAAGATTGGACAAGAAGAAACTGATTCACTACAATAGTTGTGTCTCCTTCTCCAAACGTACGCCTTGCTTATGTGTAGTTGGGACAATGTGATTGAGTGAAAAAATGAGCCAAGACGTCCTCTATTTATGGTCTTCTTGTCCTTCTAGCTGGACCAACTTATCTTCTGGGAAGGTGTCTTTTCATTATACTTTATTCTTCTGGGCCAACTTCTCTTCTAGGGCATTTCAACATATGTCCAATGGATCTCTTTCCTCTGAAATCTTCTCTGCATCTAAGAAAGGTCATCTAGGAGAGAAATATCCTCCCGTAGCTACCAAAAAATCAACACTCCCTCTTAGCTAGGGAGGCATCTTTCATGATGTCTTTATCTTGTAGTCCATTGACTACTCTGCAATATTCTAGCAGACACACGACTGCTACAATTCCTTTGGTAGCTAAAATCATCAAGAACAGTCTCTGCAATCAAACGGTACCACACACAGCTACATCCAACGATCTAGTAATCTCCATGACAATCAGCTAGTGGCACATAGCTACTACAATGTCATCCAATAGATCACAACTGATGCCAAGTTGTAACAACTATTGTTTAGTGACGCACAATCACTTCCAGTGGAACACATCCAGTGTAGTAGCACATAGCTATTGTCCGGAGTTACACATCCTCCGCCAGTGGAACACATCCACCGAAGTAGCACACAACTATTGTCCGGAGTCACACAACCTTTTCCAGTGGAACACATCTACCGAAGTAGCACACAATTATTGTCGGGAGTCACACAACCTCTGCCAATGGAACATATCCACCGAAGTATCACACAGCTACTATACAAAGTCACATAGCCTATGCCAGTGGAACACATCTACCGAAGTCGCACACAACTATTGTTTGGAGTCACACAACCTCTTCCAGTGGAATGCATCCACCGAAGTAGCACACAACTATTGTCCGGAGTCGCATAGCCTCCGCCATAGTCTTACGACTGTGTGTGTGATGTTTCTTCTCTCAATAGGTTTGACGGTGCATTACCCCCTTAGTCACCTCACGTGATTGATCCAGGGAACCCTTGGCCAGAGGGGTTAGTTGGCATGAGAAGAAACAACACACCTCCCTCTCAATGAGGTTGAACATTCGGAAACACTCCAAGCTTGTCCCTAAAGTACTCATACTTCACTCTTGAAAAGGGATTGGTGAGAATGTCCGCTATCTTCTCATCCATGGATATGTACTGGAGCTCCACAACTCCTCTCTACACCATGTCTCAGATGAAATGATATTTGATCTCCATATGATTAGACCTCTCATGGAATACAGGGTTCTCGGTAAACTTCACACAACTTTGATTGTCACAATGTATCAAAGTTGGCTCCACTTATAGATCAAATATCTCGGCTAGCAACTTCCAGAGCCACACTTGTTGCAATATACTCTGCTTTTAATGTACTGAGTGCGATTGATGTATGCTTCCTGCTCAACCATGAGATCATTCTTGATCCTAGACTAAAACAACATCCATAAGTACTCTTCCGATCCACTGCACTCCTTGCCCATTCAGAATATGTATATCCCTTCAGCTTCACATCTCCACCCGAGACATATCTCAATCCATATCCAACCGTACCATGAAGGTACCTCAACATATGCTTTGTTTCCATCCAATTTACACGTCTAGGTTCAACCATGTGTTGAATCAAGTTATTAAGTGCAAACGATATGTATGGCCTGGTTTTAACCAGGTACATCAAGGATCCAATCAACTGTCTGTACATTGTGGGATCCACCAAATCTGAATATTTTTCACTCATGAGCTTCATATTTATCCTCATGGATGTGGTCATGGACTTGTAGTCAATCATCCCAAATTTCTTCAGGATCTCAACAATATATTTTCCTTGGCTAAGGAAAATCTCATCTGATCTCTTCCACACTTCCAATCCCAAGAAGTAATGCATCGGACCTAGATCCCATCTCGAACTCTTAAGTGAGCTACCTCTTACACCCATCAATGAGCTTTGCTTCCCCTGTTACAAACAGGTCATCTACATATAGAACCAAGATCAATGGGAATCCATCCTCAACCTTATAGTAAAGGTTAAGATCTGCCTCACTCTTGGTAAATCCCAAGCTCATCAAATATCCATCTATGTTGGCATACCATGCCCTGGATGCTTGCTTCATCCCATACAAGGCCTTCTTCAGTCTGCACACATGGGACTCCTTCCCATGGATCACGAAGACTTATGGTTGTTCTATGTACACTTCTTCCTCTATTACACCATTCAAGAAAACAATCTTGACATCCATCTGGTGTAATTTCCATCCCATTGCGGAAGCAATCACAATGATTGATCTAATGGAAGTGTATTTTGCTACAGGAGCAAAGGTTTCGTCATAGTCTTCTCTCTCTTTTTGGGAGAACCCTCTAGCCACAAACCTTGCCTTATACTTCTCTATGATGTCATCTGCAACATGCTTGATCTTGTAGATCCATTTGAAAGTCACAATTGACTTCCCTTCTGGTCTTGGAATGACCTCCCATACATCATTCTTCATGATGGAATGATACTCCTCCATCATGGCATCCTTCCATTCTAGCTTCTCAGCAACTTCTTCAAAAGTGGACGGTTATGAATCAATGATGTTGCTCATTAGTGCCACATAGCTAGAAAACTTATGTGGTCTCTTGCTCTCTCTAAAGGATCCTTCGGGAGCTGCATGTCCTTCAGCTTCCTGCAAGGTGTTCTGAAGCCAAGCTGGTCTCTTCTTGGTAGCCATAGCTTCTTCAAGTAGATCTACAGGTCTTTCTGACTCTACCATATCATTATGAACTTCTGGGATGGTTTATTTAGGTGTAGAGTCTACCATGACTACATCTTTGGGAGCCTCTTTCTTTATTTGGTCCTCATCTATGTGAGATTCCCTAGATATTTTGAAGGCTTCATCTTCGTCAAATGTTACATCCCAACTGATCTCAATTTGTCTCTACCCTGGAATGTAAATTCTATAGGCCTTCGAAGTCTCACTATATCCAACAAATGTTCCCTTCTTTCATGAAGGTTCCAATTTCATTCTCTTTTCCTTGGGAACATGTATAAACACTGGACAACCAAAAATCCTCAAGTGACTGACTTCTGGCTTCTTTCCAATGAAAACTTCTTCATGTTTCTTGTTCCCCAATATCTTATGAGGGATTTTTTTATGTATGTATACACCCGTACTGTATGCTTCTGCCCATAAGTTCATGGGTAGGCCCTGGTCATGTATCATCGTTTTTGTTGCTTCTATGATGGATCTATTCTTTCTTTCTACAACCCCATTTTGTTGGGGGTTGTAGAGAGTTGTAAGCTCCCTCTTAAACCCAACTTCTTAGCAAAAAAATTTAAACTCCTTTGAGGTGTACTCACCTCCATTGTCAGATCTCAAAACTGTAATCTTCCTCTCAGAGAGATTCTCAACTAAATCCTTGAATTCTTGAAACTTGTTAAAGACTTCATCTTTTTCTTTCAAGAAGTAGATCCATGTCTTCCTGGAATAATCGTCTATGAACAAAACATAGTATACAAAGTTTCCAAGTGATGGCATCATCATCTGTTTACATACATCAGAGTGTATGATGTCCAAAATACCTATAGATTTTCTATCATTGCTTGTAAATATTCCCTTGACATTCTTTCCAAGTGCACAACCTTTGCATACTCCATCATGGTCTATTTGGATTTTTGGTAGACACATAACCATTTTGCTCAAAACGGGTAATGATCTATAGTTAAAGTGAGCAACCCTTCAATGCCATATTTCACTGGAACTAACACTATTGTGTACAAGGGCTTGTTCTTGGTGTCCCTTCAACTTATACATTCCTCCCTCTCAGACACCAATCACAGTGGATTTATTTATGCTTGAATTCTTGAGCCATAGAAGGACTTGGCCATCCACAAAAGCCACCCTAAAACCTTTATTTTCTAAAGCTGAAATAGATAGAAGATTCTTCTTTAAACCTTGTAGAAATAGTATACATTTGATTGAAAGAGGGTTACCTGAGTCAAGTTGTAAGGAGGCTTCTCGAACACCTTTGATTGCATGCTTGGAATCGTCTCCAAGAACCACTTGAAGTGAGGAGTCCTTTTTTGTTAATTTTGATAGAGAGTTTCTGAATTTGGTCATATCATTGGAAGCACCGCTATCTATGAGCCAGGTATTGCTTCCTTGAGTGATGGTTTCAGTGAGTGCTGAAATGAATACAAATTCTTCATCTTTGGGTTTGTGTTCTTCAACTTCAACTGCATGTGCATGGTGTTTCTTCTTCTTTTTCTTCTCATGTTTGTGAGAACATTGTGTGGCATAATGTCCCATCTTCTTGCAATTGAAGCATTGAACCTTTGACATATCCCTCTTACGACGTGGCTTCTTAGACTTCCTTGGGATGCCTTCTTCTCTTTACTTTCTCTTCTTCACTTGTGTTGCAAGTGCTTGGTTTTCCTCATCATCTACCTTTTGTTTATTGGATATCAATCTAGATTCCTCTTGAGAGCAATCTGCCCATAACTTCTCAAAATTGGGTAACTTCCTTCTTGCACAAATTCCCTGGAGAAATGGGTTCCAAGAGGGAGGGAAACCATTTAGCGTAGTGGTTACTAGTTCAACATATTCTATTGTATCTCCAATGGCTGCTAATTGGTCTTTGATTTGTGAGATCCTTGTAAAGAAGTTGGCTATCATCTCTGACTTGTTCATAGTCACATTTATGAGTTGATTTCTTAGGGTACACTTCCGACTGGTGTTCTTGCTTTCCTAGAGTCTGGTTAGGGAATCAAACATATCCTTTGCAGTCCTTAGTTATAAAACATTGGGTATCAGGTGATCCTTGATTGAGTCTATCAAGATCCTCTTGACCTTGACCTCATTCTTCTTGAACTTTACCTTTTCTTCTTCGTCTTCAGGTTCTAGAAGCATCTTTTTAACATGATCCAATAATTCGTTCTTTTATAGAATGAGTTGTATTATATGCTTCCAGGATATGAAGTTATCTTCTCCATCCAATCTATCCTCAACTCTCATACTAGTTGACATTTTCACTGGTAGAAACCCTAGAATTGAAAAACATTGATTTTTCAAAATTCAACAACTACACGTTGAGGGTTTCAGGGGGTGCAATAGGTTAGGGTGCACTTCTCTGTGAAGAAATTATTCCCAACGTCCTTGGGATAGTGATCAACGAGCTTGACAAAGTATTGTAGCTGCAAGGTGTTGCTGTAGCGATCTTCCTTCCAATGGTCAAATTGTTTTGAAGGTAACCAACTCTAAGACCATGTTCGATTTTTCTTATCTACAGAGCATTAGTGTTACTAGTGTTCTTTTACTTCATTATAATTAACATATATATATCATGTACTGAGCAGTAGCAACATAAACAATAGACAAAAGAACAAAAGAGATTTATCCCGGGAAAACCTGAAATAAGGGAAAAACCCAACAACCTTTCTTAGATAGATTTTGTCCATAAAGCAAGTCCAATCAGAAAAACCCTAGCACAAGTGCTAGCTCAACCATAAATACCACCCTAGTTGCAACAAAAGCACTATACAAAAGTAGCACACCTCCTTGAGGGGTAGCACACAAGAGTTGGATGTCAAAACACTGAACAAGAAGAAACCAAGTCACTGCAGTAGCTGCGTCTCCTTCTCCAAACTTGTGCCTTGATTCTATGTAGTTGGGAGAGTGTGAGTGAGTGAACAAATGAGCAAATACATCCTCTATTTATAGTCTTCTTGTCCTTCTAGCTGGGCCGACTTCTCTTCTGGGAAGGTGTCTTTTCATTATACTTTATTCTTCTGGGCCAACTTCTCTTCTAGGGTATTACAACATCTGTCCAATGGATCTCTTTCTTCCAGAATATTCTCAACATCTAAGAAATCTCATCTAGGATGGAACAATCCTCCCATAGATACCAAAACATCAACATCTTTGGGGGTCACTCTATCAACCCATAGAGTGCTTGGTAAGGCATTGTGCCAATTCCTTTGGCGATCAACTATAGCTCTTTCGAAAATACAGATCAAGTTTTTGTTAGTTGATTCAACTACGTCGTTTCCCTGAGGGTAATAGTTAGATGAATATCATAAAATGATCCCCTTATCTAAGACAATCTCAATTAACTTTAAAGAAGAAAAATAAGTGGCATTATAAGAAACAAGAGTAGTCGACATGCCAAACCTGGTAATCAAACGATGTTGTAGGAATTGAATCATAACCTCTACTCTTACCTTAGTCAATGGTACAACCTATAATTTGTTGTGGCGAGGATGTACTTCTGCTTCCTGGAGGATTTTGGATTAATCTTGCCAATAATATCCAGACCTCATTGTTCAAAAGATTCTTAAAAAATGATAGGTTGTAAAGGAATTGTTGCTTTCTTCTCCCTACTAGTGCAATTCTGGCATATTCTACATTTTCGAACATATGCATGGGAATATTTGAACACCATTGCCCAATAATATCCATCTCTCAAGATCTTGTGAGCTACAATTTCACTAGAAAAACGTCCTCCAACTTGTCCATCATGTAGCTTTATAAGGACTTTATCAACATCCTATTTTTCAAGACACTTGAGAAATACACAATCATAGTGTTTTTTTTAACAAGGTGCCCTTGACAAGTTTTGTATTGAGATAATTGGAGGCTCAATGCTCTCTTCTGTTTGGATTTCATATGACTGGGAGGAGTACCATGTTGTAGATATTATTTCAAGTCATTATACTAAGAATCTATCTAAGTAGGAACATATAGAACCTCATGTGTGAAGATTGATATTTTATTTCCTAGCCTTTCTCTGACAAATCATCTAGGTCCAATGCTTTTGCTACCAACTAGGTTTTGATTCAACTATTTCCTGAGAAGGGATATCAATTTTTTTCCTCCAATTGTCTAGACAAATCCTCATATTTTTTTTTTTTTTGGCTCTTCCACATATTATTCTATCTTAGTGAGCTCACATATACCTTGCAAATCCCACATTTTATTTGTATCTCGAAAATGCTAAATGTGGGATAATTACGAATTCTCCTTCAAACATCTATCAAAACACTCAACTTGGTACAACGTGCTTTTAATTTTTAACAATTGATAAATTATTTTTTGAGAAATAATTTACGAACCGCTAGATTTCTTAATAGGGAGGGCGAGGGTGACGGAACCGAACCGCTCGCCCTTCCTCTGGTCGGGTGAGGGATTTATCGAAAAAGAAACCCCAATCCCTTGGGTGAGGGCCGCCATTGCCGCCTCTGCAGTTAGAGCAGTTAGACACAGCTAATTGAACCCATTTAGTACAATGGAAAGAAGTTGGCAAATAATCAAGTCGCATATATTGATATTAATCCTACTGATGTGTTCAAGATTTTACAGTGCTCATTCATGGGGATGGT
>JASDQU010437501.1:48281-59463 GCA_032191745.1 Picea mariana | reverse complement strand
GGGATTTCACTCATCGCAATTTCGGGATCCTTGATGTCAATATTCTTTGACATCTCCAACGGTTTTCCTCGATCCAATGGTGGTTGGACCTTGCGCTCAAATCTGACACCTCTAACTTCAATTAGCCCTCCGGCTAAGCTCGTGGTCCACGTGACCTCCCTCTATATGACCGCAGCCAAACCTCCTCATCGGGGTTTTGGAATTTCCAATGTCAAAACATGTATGTCCTCAGGATTCGTGACCCCTCGAATCCCAACGCGCTCTTTACGCACTAGCTCTCCTAGCTAGGCTCCTGGCCCATATGACCGTTATCCCCGTGACCATAGTCTTACCACTCGTCGGGGTTTCGAGCTTTTCAATGCCATAATGCATTGGCTCACGGGATTCCCAATATGTGTAATGTCGATGAGTCAACCCTCCTTTCGGGATTTCACCTTGGCTTTTCCCGATGGTAAACCTCATGCAGCTCCTGTCCGATCTAACGGCTGACAGGATTTTTGAATGAGATCCAATGGCTCTCGATCTCTCCCTTCTGTAGGATTCTCCTAGGCTCCTCCTGGACGTAGAAACCAATGGTCTAGATCTTCTTCTTCAGCCAATCTGACGGCGGCTGTGCTCCCTCCTGAGCTTTGCACACTTTCCTCCCAACCTTGGGAGAATTACCAGTTCTCAAAGGCCTCGACCTTTGTCTTCCTTCTCCTCGGTGAACTCATGCATCTTGAGCGTTGCTACACACGTTCTCCTTGACGTTGTTCCTCCTGAGCTTACGTTGTTCCTATTTTTCCATCGATGCACACTCTGATCCTGCCATCTTCACTGTTGTACTTTCCAACAATGACAAGCTTACACTGCCTATAAAACATACCAAACATCCTCTGCACTATCTCTTCTGATCTTATCAAGGTTGCTCTGCAGCTTCTTCCCAAAATACTTATGGTGCCCGTCTGTTACATTCTTCCTGTATTCATGCCATCTTCATTGTTGTACTTTCCATCAATGACAACCTGTTAAACATTTCCAACATACGCGGGCTGGATGTGTATAGGGTGAGTATGTATGCGACCTGACTGTGTATAGGGTGAGTACATGTTGATATAGCCATGAAACTTGAGAAGATGAAGGTGCAGAGGTTCTAGATTCTAATATCAAGCTCCCAGGAAGGTCTAGAGTGCTCAGATACATCAGATCCATCCATTAGTTCAAAAGGTATGTATTCTTTCTATGAAGAGTTGGATTTTGATGTATGCATGAGGAATGGCAATGGAGATTTGAGGATTCTCCCTAGAGAGGCTAGTGGCTACATGGGATCTTTTGTATAAGTCAGATCTACAGAAATACAGTGCTGGTATATTTATCATTGATACTTCTTGTTGAGGCACATCTTTTATTTCTTGTCATATGGCTAAGAGTTTTTATGGTACATGGTTGAGATCTTGTATTTATTGATCTATTGAGAAATTGTATATCAAAAAGGGGTTGATGACTAAGATCATGTGAGGGATATTATAATTATTCATGATTACACATACCTATATGGCACATGACTAGAAAGAGACATACTTTCCTTGAGTAAACGTTATGTATGAGGATGCATGCACAAGGTACAGTTACAGTCTGGATATAGTGATATAGTGACAGGTTACAGATCTATGTGAAAGAAGTTACAGAGGGTCAACATTTTTCAAGTGAAAGGAAATCCTAGTTTCAGAAGGCATATGCAGGCTGCATAACAGATAGGGCGCATAGATATGTGGGCTGCATCACTACAGGTCGTGTATCTGTTGTATTTTTGTAGATACATGTTCAGTTCAGGTACGGTTTGATTACAAGGTAGTTGTACAGATTGGATACAGGGCAGTGGTACAGGTTGATACAGTTGTACAGAAGTATATCTCACAGTGACAGGTTGACAATGGTTCCATCATTATACTTCTACTTAAGGGCGGTTGGACAAGGTAAGGATAGATGGTTGTAGATACCTTTCGATTGTAGCCGGAGAACATAGGGGGTTGTAGCCTCCTTCTGGTTGTAGCCACAAAGTTGGGGAGTTGGAGCTTCCCTCAGGTTGTAGCCTGAGAAACCAGGGGGTTGGAGCCTCCTTCCAGTTGCAGCTAGAAAACAAAGGAAGTTGGTGCTTCCAGTGAATGTAATTCTTCAAGACATATAAGAAAAAGTATTATGTGGTTTTCTCCCGATTTGGGTTTCCACGTAAAACACTAGTGTACTGTGTATGTGTGTGATTGTTTATTTCTTATTGCTCATTATTGGATAATAATTCTACATTGATATAACATTTGAATAAAAATGATTATAGTTATGCTATTACTGATTCACCCTCCCTCTCATTAATCCAACAATTGGTATCAGAGAAGGTTCCTTCAGAAATCGTTTTATCCACTGAAAGGTAGATCATGGAGAGTACCAACTCATATAAAAATGGAATACCACATTTTTATGGACAGAAATATGTTTTTTGGAGCATAAGGATGAAGACATATATATAGGCACAGGGATTTCAAGTTTGGCAATCAATTGTAGATGGATACACAGCACCAAAAGTTACACCAACAAATGACAAAGCAGTGAAACTCGGTGAGAATAATTCCAAAGCCAAAAATGCACTTTTGAATGGTCTCAGTGATACGGTATTCACCAAAGTTTCACATTGTAAATATGCTAAAGAGATTTGGGACAAGCTTCAAAATATTTATGAAGGAGATTCAAAAGTCAAAGCAACAAAGCTTCAAACTTACAGAGGTCAGTTTGAACAACTAAAAATTAAGAAATATGAAGATATCACAGCCTACTTCTTATGAGTCGATAAAATAGCGAATGCAATCATAGGATTGGGAGAATAAATCGAAGAATTTGTAATTGTTCAAAAGGTACTAAGATCTCTTCCTGTGAGATTCAACCCGAAGATATTAGCACTAAAAAAAAGATTGGATCTAAACTCAATAAGCATGGATGAACTTCATGGAATCTTCACAGCATATGAGATGATAACTGCGCAGGAAAATCCAGATATAAAAGAAGCATCCTTCAAAGAATCCAAAATATCAAAGCAAAAGAAAAGGGAACAAGAAGAATATAGCAGCAACAACAACTTCTCGGGAGATGATGAAGAAGTGGACAACTTCATCAAAAGACTGAACAAGAGAACCAATGATAGGTATAGAGGTAAGCTTCCTTTAATTTGTTTTAATTGTGATGGTATTGGTCATTTTGCTAAAAAATGTCCTCATAATAAAAAGAGAAATGATGAAGGTTACTCAAAATGCAAACACACATATAAAGGAAAAAGAACTACAAGGAAAGATTTCGAGAAAAGATTATGCATCAAAGAAGACATCTCATCATCAGATGAAGATGAAGTCGGTGATAGTGAGACAGGAAGAGTTATATTCATGGCAGTAAAAGACTCTGATAAAGAAGACTCTGAAGAAGAATATGAATAAGTCGAAGAATAAATTGAAGAGGGAGAAGTTGACTTTCGAGAAGAATTAATGTGTGCCATAGAAGTTATCAGAAGAGAAAAGAACAAGAACAAGAAACTACAAGCAGAACTAGACAAAAAGGAAGACACTCAAGAACTAGAAAAAATGATCACAAAATTGAAAGTTCAAATAGAAGAAGATAAAAGAATTGAAGAAGCACTCAAAGAACAACTAGAAGAAAATGACGAGATCATCGGAAACTTGGAAGCAGAGATTTTGACATTAAGAAAGGATATTCAAAAGAAAAATATGCAGAATAGCTCAAAAGTTTTGGATGACATTATCAGCAGTCAAAAATCTCATCTTGACAAGTCTAGACTTGGATACAATTAGACAGAAAAGGGATCAATCTCCAAAACAACAGAGCAAGAAACAAATCCAAAAAGCTATGCAGAAACAATCAAAGGGGAAAGGAAGATATACAACGAATATTACAAGGACACTCCTCCACTGAGAAGATTCAAATTTCATAATTAACAACAGACAGATAGGCCTCAAGAAGAAGAAGGATTGATAAGATCACCTCCTTTCAGAAGATCTTCAACTCCCAGGTATTAAACTATATTTTTTGGTTTATGTTATGCATGTAATCATTTTGGACATAAACCTGTAAATTGCAGAGCTAACAATAGGAACAATAACAACTTTGAGAGTCATACACAAAGGGATTATTCAAGAAAACCTAGTGAAACACAAAGAAGAATTTACAACAGGTTTGAATCCTTGAGAATTGAAGTGGAATGTTACAAATGTAACAACTTTCGACACATGGCCAAAGATTGCAGAATGATAATACCTCCTAAAGAACTTCAACAGAATAACGATAGTCACGGAAAAGAACCTCAGAAAATGACATGGATAAGAAAGCAAGATCAGTATAGCAATGAAGAATGCACAGTCACTCTACAAGCTAAGCAGAAGAAACACAATTGGTATGTTGACAGTGGGTGTTCAAAACACATGACAGGTGATAAAGAAAAATTGCTTACATTACGAAAGGAAATAAATGGACCAGTCTCCTTCAGAAATGATAATTCATCCAAAATCATTGGAGAAGGCACAGTCTGAATTGGGAACAAGAATGAAAAGGCACAAAATGTTCTACTGGTATAATATATGAAACATAATATTCTAAGTGTGAGTCAAATGTGTGGCCAAGGTCATAAATTTACTTTCGATTCACAAAAGTGTGAGATAAAAAAAGAAGGTTTAGAGAAATTGGTCGGTACATCTACAAGAACTTCAAACAACATATATGTGTTAAGTGAAATTGGAAATGAAAAGTGTTGTCTAGGAAAGGAAGATGAAAGTTGGCTATGGCATAGAAGAATGGGTCACATGCATTTTGATAACCTTGTCAAAGTCATCAAAACAGAAGCAATCAGAGAAATGCCCTAGATCACGAAACCAA
Source organism: Picea mariana (assembly GCA_032191745.1). Classification (NCBI taxonomy): domain Eukaryota; kingdom Viridiplantae; phylum Streptophyta; class Pinopsida; order Pinales; family Pinaceae; genus Picea; species Picea mariana. The sequence goes on along the minus strand of JASDQU010437501.1, from coordinate 54,555 downwards.
CCAACACTTTATGCAAGCATTGTCAACAAGGAAAGAAAACAAAGACCAAGTTCAAATCAAATGAATATTCAACAACAAGACCACTGGAAATTGTGCACACTGATCTAGTTGGACCAACTACAAAAAAGGGCTTAAAAGGTGAGAGATACTTTATGTTATTATTTGATGATTATACAAGAATGAATGCAGTTTTCTTTCTCAAGAACAAGTCAGAAGCTTTTGAAAACTTCAAGATCTATAAGGAAATGGTTGAAAATGAGATGGATTCAAGAATCAAATGCTTGAGATATGATAATGGAGGAGAGTTCACTTCAAAGGAATTTATGGACTACTGCAACAGTCGTGGAATAAAAAGGCAATTCTCCATTGCTAGGACACCTCAACAAAATGGAGTTGTTGAAAGAAAGAACAGGACAGTAAAGGAAATGGCTCAAACAAGGATAATGGATTCCAAATTGACAGATATATTTTGGACACAGGCAGTGCATACAGTAGTTCACATTCAAAATAGAGTAATGCTCAAAAACAACACTGATAAAACTCCCTATGAGCTATGGAACTAAAGACTAGCAAATGTGAAGCACTTTAGAGGTTTTGGAAGAAAATGCTACTTCAAAAGAGAAGATGGCAGAATGGGAAAGTTTGACTCTCGTGTGGACAAAGGAATACTTGTTGGTTACTCAAGTACAAGGAAAGCATACAAGTGTTACAATCTAAGATTAAAAAAAATTGTGGAAAGCATCAATGTAACAATTAATGAAATAGGCAAACCATAATCAAAGGAAGAAGAAAACAAATCAATGGAACAACTTTTCGAAGAAGAAGAAGAAGATGAAGAGAATCCGACAGAAACAGAAGAGAAAGTTCAGCAAGTATCTCCAAAGACACCCAACAAACGAGTACACAAGAATAATCCTTCAGAATAGATTATTGGAAACAAATATGCAGGAGTTGAGACTAGAATAAAAATCCATTCACCAAAACAAACACACCTAGCACTCTTATCTACAATTGAACCAAATTGTTTTGAAGAATCCAACAAGGATGAATTTTGGAATAAGGCCATGGATGAAGAATTGGATCAAATAGAGAAAAATCACACTTGGGAATTAGTTCCAAGACCAAATAATAAGAATGTGATCAGCTCAAAATGGGTTTTCAGGAATAAATTGAATGAATATGGACAGGTTACAAAGAACAAAGCTAGATTGGTATGTAAATTATATGCACAGATTGAAGGAATCAACTTTGAAGAGGCATTTGCCCCAGTTTCCAGAATGGAAGCAATCTATTTGCTTTTAGCTTATGCATGCTCCAAAAATGTTAAAGTATATCAGATGGACATAAAATCAACTTTTCTGAATGGGGAACTTGAAGAAGAAGTCTACATTGAACAACCAAAAGGATTTCAGTTGTTAGAGAACACATACTATGTGTGTAAATTAAAGAAGGGCTTGTATGGTCTAAAACAGGCTTCTAGAGCATGGTACTCCAGACTGGATAAGTATCTGCAGCAGGCAGGTTTCATAAAAGGAAGTGCAAATAGCAACCTATGCATCAAGGTAAGTCTAGGTAATATTTTATTAATTGAATTTTATGTTGATGATATTATTTTTGGTAGTGATGATGACAGGTTAAGCCAGAAATTTGCAAAAGATATGCAGAATGAATTTGAAATGTCATTAGTTGGAGAACTATCCTTCTTTCTGGGACTTCATATACGTCAAAGCAACCAAGGAATTTTTATTTCTCAAACCAAGTATATCAAATAAATGCTAAAGAGGTTCAGAATGGAAGATTGCAAACCAGTTATCACTCCCATGTAAACTATTTGTAAGTTGAGAAAAGATGATGATTCGAAGTCTACAGATCAGAGGCACTACAGGTTTGTTCACAGCCAATTATATTTTTTCTATTCTCCTATAAGCTGCCTACACCTATGTCTTGAGAACGTCAAGTTTTTCGTTGCATTTTTCAAATAGGCAACATTTTCATTTCTTGCAACACTTGCAAATCGCTCTCCATTAAGTTTTCACGACTGTAAGCGTGAAAACTTTTCCTTTCGAAGTCACATTTTGATCGTTATTTGAACTGTCATGATTTGTTATCGATATTTTCTATGGAACTTACCTTTGGTTTATCATCATGTGGCTGAAAGGACTTTTAAACTATGCTCATTGGACATTTTTATATTGATTGCATAACTTGATTTTATTAAGTTTGTGAAGCAGTGAACATATAGATTTGTACTTACTATGATTTGCCTAATCTTTATGAATTGCATAGGGGTCATATTTTTTGTTTTTATATATATGATGTGATCCTTATTATAGCTCTTGGCTTGTCAATTTTATGAGTATCGATTGGCACAATGGTTTAAAATTTTTGATTTATACAATGGCTTGTGGTTAACATTTGGGTTTGGTTACACATTGAATATTCATGGTTTAAAAACTATAGTTGTTTTGGCGCGATGGCATAACACTCACCATTTGATTCTTTGGTTGGCCAAACAATATGGTTTTGAAATATGCTTGATTGTTTGAACAAAGGTTGAAATTGGCGGTTGTACTTTACCATAACTATTGTGCATGGCGATGAATAACTCCACCACCCTCGCATGTGCACATTAATGCTCTCCCCTTTGATCATTGATTGTTGTTATACCAAATGACTCTATTCCTGTGCGTTGGTAAATTCGAACCAAACCCTTACCATGTTCTCGCACCATGGCCCCAGTCATTCGAGCTGAACCCAATGGGAGCCAGGCCCTGTTGATGTTCGACAGTGCCCGCAGTGACCTCGAGGAAAATGGGTGACTGCCATTTATACAAAAATTCAAGGGTTTTAACCTCTACGTAACTCGACAATTTGCTTTGACCTTTGATGGTTGTCGAGCCAAGGTCGACGATGTTCAATTGGAAATTGATGACAGTTTATCAGTCTTGCTACGGGTTTGCCTGCCACTGGACAACTATGGTCCAAGAATTGCAAAGTAGAGGAGGTCCCATGGACGCTTCTCTTCCAGTCACGAAAAATCACCTCCTTTGATAAAGGTTTGCCAGTAACGATGCTTAAACAATGTTGGCATGATTTATTGATGATAATCAAATAGTTTATCACCTGCGAGGGTCGATACGGGTTTGTGTTCTTACACCACCTTCATTTGCTTATGGTTTTTATGGGTTATCAGCTCAATATGCCTTACTATTTGCATAGAAGCCTGTTTAAAATGTCAAAGAAGTATAAAAGAAATCAGGCTGATAGTAGCCTTTTTCACTATGGGTTGGTTACGCTTATTGTTGTCTATTATTTGAGTCTACACAGAGATTGTTGGAGTAATTTCATTGCTCGGAATGATTTTGAGGATTCGAACCCTACACAGGTCGACAAACCAGTGGTGAGCGAGGTCAAAGTTGTACCTCCAGTACCCTACCATACCCTATTACCCAAACCGTTGGCCGACCTTCCTACCGACCTACCCCATACTGTGACTAAAGGTGTCGAGACTGTTAAGCCTATGGGAAAAAAGCCCAAGGCAGAACCCACTGTAAATTCTAAAGGGAAAAAAACATGCACGTTTAATTTCGTAGATGGCAAGAAATAAGCCAAAACCTCCTGTCGATCCAAACCCTATCATTTTGAGTGAGGAATCTGAATCGGAAGTGGAGCATTTCTTGGCTAGCGAATACCCCTATTCACAAGGTTTGTGTGCCAAACCCTCGTATGAATTTGTGACAAACCTACCCCCTTGCCTACAGGATGACCCTAACTACCCAGGCATTAAGTTCCCTTGTGAATCCCCTGGTCATTTATCCAAACCCTCTCCTGCTCTATCTAAAACCCCAGTGCCACCCTGTGATCAATGTAGCTTGACGCAAGCTGCCTCTCGCGGTTGACAACTCACTCCCACCAGGACCTTCTTCAACCTCGGCCCAAAGAACTTCAAAGGTTCTTCCGATCCCCTCGCGAAAATCCTTCGTACCCACAGTGACTCTTCCACTCGCGCGATCCTCCCTTCCTTGGTTATCAGAGGATTGGCCCTCGCGACTTCGCGAGTTCAACAGTCGAATACTAGACCCCCGAATCCCCGAGACCCGATACCTTTGGTCAACGTTGACCTTCCCTCGGCTGATCAAGACTTCGGGCTATCGCGACTTCGCGACTCGCGTCACTATACCTTCGGGGTCCCAACTCCCGAGATCCGAAACTCTGAGATGCCGACAACCTTGCTATCTCACCTCTTGCCACTCGCAAGACCAATCTCTTGATCCTTCAATTCCCGAGACCCGATGTCCCGAGATTGCCTGCTACATCACCTTTCTTTGAGGACCCCACGACCTACGGAATTCCCTGGGACTCGCACCTCGCAATCTTCACGACCGATCTTCCAACCTCTTCTACGCGAAGTGCCGATATGCTCGATCTCCAAGTAGAGTCGTGATCTTTGTGATTCTCCACAACGAATTCAAGTCGTCGATTCTCTTCCTCTTGAGGAATCTCTTTTTCTTTCTCACTCAAAGCTTCTTCCGGTTCGAACTTTCTTCTATCTGCACTATAGACTTCACGTCCACTTCTCCTCTTTAAGCAAATCCCGAATAAGAACGTCTCTCCACGAGACTCATCCACCAACCTGCTCGCTTCTCCTTACAACCTGGTCGCGAAAGTTCTCTACTACTCTTCGACTACTTCGAAAGCCTATCCTTCCTGAGCTTTCATAGCTTCTGAGTTTCTTCTGGAAGCTTACTTCACGCACTCCTTACAGTCGGTCTTCAACCACATTAAGTGTTGAGGACTTCTGACCCTGCGCACTCCAGCAGCAGTAGTCTAACAATACCTTAGCTCAGAATCGCAACTCTGAGACCTCGTCTAGCCTGCGCATGTCTTGCACGGTTCTATCTACTCAAATAACTCCTGGGTGAACGAGAATGATAGTTTAACTGCTAAGCCTCATCAACGCACTATATGCGGATGAATTTGACTGCACTCTATGTAGGAATCTCCTGGATTAAACATAGAAACAATTGAAACTTATTTCCTCATTCTCTCAGATTTCGAACCTGATATGCAATCACATACGCAGCATATAGAAGATAGGCATAAAAAGAAGCCAATATGCAACAGCATAATATCAACAACACACAGAGATCAAACACATCCATGGAATTGAATCAAAGTCTTTCTTCTATTAATTCAATCTGTACATGGGTGCTCTCCACAAGCTCTCTGCTCTGCTCTGCTCTCGATAATGATAATAATGCTAATGAATTACAATAATACAAAGGAGGGTGCCTATATTATGTTTTCCCTCTGGAAAGTAAAACTGTCTAATCTAGACTTAACTATTTTATCTACCTACATTAAATCTAATAAATGCCTCAGCTACCTAAGGACGAGAGCTTAAAGTCTCAAGGTTCGTTTACATATACAAGTGCGCTTCTTATGAGTTCTTTCATTCAAATGGCGGCGCAACAACTTTCCAAAGTATTTCCAAAAATATTTATACTGGCGCTGTCCAGCTGTATGTTCTTTCTCCACGCGCTGGCTCGCTTGATGAGTAGTCGATGCTCTTGCATCATACTCCTCGGCTCAAAAGATTTCATGGGCTTCTGTCCATGAGCTCCTGCATGGTGTGTCCATGCCTCTGTATAACTGCTTCTGTCTCCTAGCTGGCATCCTCCACTAGGTGATTCTTCCATTTCACCAGGTATTCAAAATACTGCTTTCGCTTGGTCTTCTTGCCTATCCATCTGTCCAGTATGCGCTCCATCTGTGGATTTTCTGCTGCTGGCATCTGCTTCTGCCACTAGACTTCTGGTTCTTCCATTGCAGCTCCTGCTCCTGCATCCCTGTATGGGTATAAGTCTGAAATATTAAAAATCAGAGATATCCCAATGCCCTCTGGCAACTCAAGCTCGTATGCATTCTCCCCAAATTTCTTCAGGACTCTGCACGGTCCGATCTTCTTCATCTTGAGCTTGTTATATGTTCCCCTTGGGAACCTTTTCTTCCTCAGGTGCGCCAGAATCATATCTCCAACTTTGAACTGAAGTTGCCTCTTCTTCTGATTGGCTCTGCGCTTATATTCTTAGTTCAATCTCTGCAGTCGTTGCTTCACCTCTGCGTGAAGTTCCTGCATCGCTTCCGCGAACTCCTCAGCCCTTGCGCTACTAGTTTCAGTCTGTTCTGACTCCCTGAGTTCAGAAACTCCTCTCGGCTGTGTCCCATACAAAATTTGAAACGGACTCTTATCGGTACTTCGATTCACTGAATC
>JASDQU010437501.1:9252-36000 GCA_032191745.1 Picea mariana | reverse complement strand
TTTTCAAGGAAATGGTTTCTTCTCTTAGTTTTTGAAAGTATTCTAATTGTTTCTTTAAGATTACAACTGTCTTTTCATAACTACCCAATTCACTTCTTAGTTTTCTACGCGTGTCTTTGAGCTTGCTATTTTCAATCTCAACATGCTTCAATTTTTTAAGATTCTCATCTTCTTGTTGAATCATTTCCACTTCATGATTTTCTTCTTATTCATTATCATATCTTTCAATCCTTGGATGAGGACATTCAAATTCAACATGTCCTACTCCTTCACAATTAAAGAAAAAGAACTGACCTCTATTTTCTTCTTTGAAATCTGAGATGTTGTAATCTTCTTCAACTTCTTCTTCTTATTATGCTTCTTCCATTGCATAAAAGTCTTGTAGCTTGTCCCAAATATCTTTTGTTTATGCACATGATCCCACCTTGGATTTCACTTAATCTTTCAATCCATCCAGGATGGTATCTATTGTCAGTTTGTTGTTTCTTTTTACTTCCTTCTGAGCTGCAGTCTTTGGTTTCTTCAAAGCATTGTATCCTGAAGCAACTGAGAACCAAACATCAGCCCCAAGAGCTTTCAAGTAATTTTCCATTCTATTTTTCCAGTATTCAAAATTCCTTCCATCAAATGGTGGAATCCCATTTGGAATGTTGTCTTCCATTTCTGCAGAGGATCTTCCTTCCAGTGGTTAAACTGTACTGAAGGTAACCCGCTCTAAAACCAATTGTTGATATTAAGAAGGGGGTGAATCAGTATCAAGTACAATTTAAAAACCTTTTTCAACTTACACTTAAACCATTCAATTATATCCAATGAGCAATGAACAATAGTATAAGAGTTACACCAATACACCACAATACACCATGCACAATATATGAGAAATAATCAATAGTTTTTGTTCAAGGAAGTAATGACTTCCAAAGGTAACTACAGCTTCCAAATGTAGAGGGAGGGTGAAACTTCAAGTTCTTGGAAGAAAAGACTTCGGAGGAAGGCTTATTGTGAGTAATACAAAAGGGTGAAACTATGACTAACTTCTTCATGAAGATGTTAGAGGACAGAGATCAGCCAGGTGCCATTGGAGAAATCATATCAGCACCCTCAGGTATGCATTTGTATATATATTATTTGTATGATTTTCATAAGGGTAATTGCAGGAGGAAGGAACCTTTGTTGAATTCATGGATCCAAAGGGATCTTAGTGCATTTAGAGGAACAACACATTGAAAGTGAAGACTCCAGGTTTGATTGTTGAAATTGTCAATCCTATAATCTGTATTTTTAAATCTTGCTACATTACAAGTAGGTGTTGTAGTTGTGGCAACAATTCTTAAATTGTTTTGATTCTAGAGATGTACTCATTATTATCCTTTAGGAGATATTCCTGTTTTGGTTCCTCTTATTTTCTTGTTCCAGATAGGGTAAGAATAAAGGAATATGCTTATCCTTCAGAGGGAGTCACTTGACTCAAATGGAGTCAAAACTATCTGAGAAAGAGGAAGAATAGAACCATCATTGAGACAACCAATGCAATAATGCATGATCACAATATTTCTTGGCTTATATGGGTAGAAGAATGCATGACACAATATATGTTCAGAACAAGAGTCTTCACCAAACTTTGAAAAAAATAACTCTCGAAGAAGTCTTCACCGGAATGAAGCATGATATTGAACACTTTAGATTTTTTGGGTGCCAAGTGTATTTTCATGTACCTAAAGAGAAGAAGTCCAAGCTAGATCCTTTAGAAAGAAAGGATACAGTGAATCTTCAAAGACATTCTAGATCGACATCCATGGTCAGAGACATATTGAGACAAGCAGAGACATTGTCCTTGAAGAATATATAGTCTTTCAAATATCCAGAGAATCTCATATGGATATTGACAGTGAGACAATGCCTTCTCTCTCTTTCAACGGTTCAGAGGGAGACAAACATTATTCCAGTTAATATAGTTTCTGTAGTTGATATGTTCAGAGATATTGAAATAAGGCATAAAAGGCCTACCTAGAATCAGTATGCAAGATGAAGAGAAACATACAATCCTCTCAAGGCACATCCCAAGAAATCAAAAGAGATTTTCGAGATATCCTTTAGTCATGAGCCATTTCATTGATGTTGAGCCTCCTTGTCTTAGAAGAGCAACAGGACAATGGGTATGGAAAGATGCCATAACAAGAGAATACTAGTATATATTAAAGAATGATGTATAAGTTATCCAGGTGGATATCGGTGGCCACCCACCTTTTCCAACTGGCTCAAAACAAATTTCTAGCAATTTTGGCAATTTCAAAACAATTTTGGCAATTTTGAGGGCCTAAAAGAAGGTTTTTTAGGATCAATCTTCTCAATGATATCAAAACGAATGATTTATCCCCAAACTAAATCTCCTCAATGATACCTTTCAAATGGGCTATCATACGCCTAAAACGAAGATCGTATGCAAAAGTTACGACCCCGGGAAGTTGATGTAATAACTTACCCAAATGAGGCCCACATGACTTTTGGCGCTTCATCTCCTAGGATTAGGTTTTTGGATGGGTAGGGATTTTGGAATTCCTTTTTATTGTAAAAAGGCCTTCAGAGCCTCATTGTAATCATCTTCTTGTGAATGCAAGTAGCCATCACATCTCTCCTCAGAGATAAGTTGCCACCATTAGAGTAAGTATGTCACTTTGTATTTTTACAGTCTCTATAGATTTATTTCATTAATAGAAATCATGTATTACTATATATATGTGTTTATGGTTGCATATTTGATACATTTCTCTTATATTATTGAATGTCTGCAATATCTCTGTGCATTTCTTTATTATATCTCCACTCTCATTTCGTGCCGAAAATAATCTGGATCAGTGGTATTAGAGAAAGCTTCTCTTGATCGATTTTTAGTGCATGTCCCTGACGAGGTCCGAGTATAGAAAGTTGGGTATCGAGCTTGTCTCTCTTGAGGAAAACCACTCTCACACACCCAATAAACCCTCAATGGTGGAAGAAAATAAAAACGACAGAGCAGGCGATTCTATCAATCTGTTGCTTGAGAAATATCTCACGCGACAAAGGGACGAAATGATGGAGAATTTTTCCCACATCCTTCAACGCCTTCCGATAACATCAGGCGCATCTTCATCAAGTGGCCACTTTGGAGGCACCTTGCCTTTTAAGGTATAGGTCAATTTTGATATTCTCGTATTTGAAGGTCATATAGATGCGAATGCCCTAGACAAATGGTTAAATATGTTAGAAGATTATTTCTCTGTTCATAATTTTCCCGGAAGGAAAACAATCACCTTTGCACTCCTTAATGATCTCCCCCATGTCAAACATTGGTAGGAAACTTACTAGGAGAAAAATTCCACAGAGAAGTCTGGAATATATGGGGTCGAGCCCACTTGGAATTTTTTTGTGGATGCGGTAAAGGAACAGTATTACCCTGTTGGCAACTATGCAGACTAGTACAAACGGGCCAAGCAATTCTGGAGTTTACCAATACCTTCCATACCTTGTGCACCAAACTAGATATCAAAGACTATGAACGACATTTGGTTCTAAAATACCGTGGGGCTCTACACAGATACATCCAAACTGAAATGGATTTTCTGGACATCTCATCACTCGGTGCTGCTTATCGATATGTTGTTAAAATTGAGTAGAAATTTAAGCACAAGAATAAACAGGAGTTTGGGTCTGCAAATCCACAACAACCAAAGTATGAAAAAGAAGGCCCTAACAAAAATTCTCCCGAAAACCAGTCCAAGCCACAGGAAAAGAAGGGTCATAGGAAGACAAATAAGGACACCAAAAAATGGTGCAATTTCCACAAAAGCCCCTAGCACAACACCAATGAATGTCACTCAAAATAGTAATTGGTGGCTGAGATCAAAGACAAGGAGCCAAACCTTGATTCAGAATCTGATTCTGAAATTACTGGTAAAAGACAGATCATCGATGTGTACCCCAATGCTATTGCCGCAACCGCAGCAATTCAACCAGAAGAACCAACAAATCCTGAAGAAGGGGAGCATCTTTTTCATTCACAGATGTGGGTGAAGGGGAGCCCACTACATTTATTGTTGATAGCGGAAGCCAGAAGAACCTCATCTTAGTAGAGGTCGTCGGACAGTTGGGATTTTCGACAACACCAGACCCATAGCCATACAACATCGGGTGGCTTCACCAAGGATGAGATCTTCGTGTCAGCCAGCAGTGTTGATTGTCATATGGCATCCAACCCTTCAAGGATGAGGTATTATGTGATGTTTCCCCACTGGATGTCTGTGATGTTCTCTTGGGCCAACCATATATGTGGAAGCACCATGTTGTTTATGAGTCTCGACCCCTCAGTGTCATTGTTTCTTTGGGGCGTCATCTCTATAGAATACCAGAGGTAGTTCTGACTACTGTCCCACCTACAAAGTGTCACAAGGTAGTATCTCATACTACAAAATTCAACTTCTTCACAATCTGTTCAAAAGGTGAACAAAAGGATACTGCAACCACTAAAACCTCGACCCAAGCACCTTCTATCCAACAGAAGCAGGTCAAAAAGATTGTAGCAAAGTGTAAAGATTCCTTCTGCACAAAAGAATATCATGTATCTAGACTGGTTAAAAGGTCCAACCCTTCCAGCCACATTCTCGTGATATCCTTCCACAAACCGAGCAGCGCGACGTCTCCAGCAAGGCAAGCAGCTCACCAAGATTCAGATTCAGCAAATGCTTTTCCCTCTCCCCCGGGCACTCAATGCAATGGAGAAAATTTATTCCTAAGGAGGGAGGATTGATCCAAGTGGATATCGGTGGCCACCCACCTTTTCCAACTGGCTCAAAACAGTTTTCTGGCAATTTTGGCAATTTACTATTTTTAGCAGTTTTAACTTCCGGGGCCATTTTGATGGCCTAAATGAATTTTTTTAGGGATAAATCTTCCCAATTATATCTAAAAAAATTATTGAGCCCCCAAAATGAATCTCCTCGATGATACATTTCCATCAGGCTATCATATGCCTAAAATGGAGTTCGTATGCAAAAGTTACGACCCCGGGAAGTTGATGTACTTACTTACCCAAACGGGGCCCACATGACTTTTGGCGCTTCATCTCCTAGGGTTAGGTTTTTGGATGTCTAGGGTTTTGGGAATTTCTTTTTATTTTAAAAAGGCCTTCAGAGCCTCATTGTAATCATCTTCTTGTGATTGCGAATAGCCATCACATCACTTCTCAGAGATAAGCTGCCACCATTATAGCGAGTCTTTCACTTTGTATTTTTACAGTCTTTATAGATTTCTTTCATTAATAGAAATCATGTATTACTGTATATCTGTGTTTATGGTTGCATATATGATACATTTATGTTATATTATTACATATCTACTATATCTCTGTACATTTCTTTATTATATCTCCGCTCTCATTTCGTGCCGAAAATAATCTGGATCAGTGGTATCAGAGCAGGTTGCTCTTGATTTTTTTTTAGTGCATGTCCCTGATGAGGTCCGAGTATAGAAATTTGGGTCTTGAGCTTGTCTCTCTTGAGGATAGCCACTCTCACACACCCAATAAACCCTCAATGGTAGAAGAAAATAAAAATGACAGAGCAGACAATTCTATCAATCTGTTGCTTGAGAAAGCTCTTGCACAACAAAGGAACAAAATGATGGAGGAATTTTCCCACATCCTTCAATGCCTACCGATAACATCAGGTGCATATTCATCAAGCGACCACTTTGGAGGCACCTCACCTTTTAAGGTACATGTCAATTTTTATATTCTCATACTTGAAGTTTAGATAGATGTGGATGCCCTAGACAAATGGTTAAATCTGTTAGAAGGTTATTTCTCTGTTCATAATTTTTTCGACGAGGAAAAGATCACCTTCGCACTCCTTAAAGCTCTACCCCATCTCAAATATTGGTGGGAAACTTACTGGGATCAAAGTTCCATAGAGGAGTCTGGAATATATGGGGCTGAGCCCACTTGGGATTTTTTTGTAGATGCGGTAAAGGAACAATATTACCTTGTTGGAAACTATGAGGACCAATACATGAGATGGACCACACTGGGGCAAGAGAGGGGGCAAGAAGTTCTGGAATTCACCAATACTTTCCATACCTTGCACACCAAGATGGGTATCAAAGACTCTGAACAACATTTGGTTCTGAAATGTCGTGGGGCTCTACACAGATACATCCAAACTGAAATGGATTTTCTGGACATCTCATCACTCGGTGTTGCTTATCGATATGTTGTTAAAATGAGAAGAAATTTAAGCATCAGAACAAATGGGAGTTTGGGTCTACAAATCTGCAACAACCAAAGTATGAAAAATACGGCCCTAACAAACAGTCTCCCAAAAACCAGTCCAAGCAACATGAAAAGAAGGGTCACGGGAAGAAAAAGAAGGACACCGGAAAATGGTGCAATTTCCACAAAATCCCCTAGAACAACACCTATGAATGTCGCTCAAAATAGTCATTGGTGGCCAAGATCAAAGACAAGGAGCCGAACCCTGATTCAAAATCTGATTCTGAAATTACTGGTAAAAGACAAATCATCGACACAGACCTCACTGCTATTGTCGTGACCACAACAATTCAACCAGAAGAACCAATAGATCCTGAAGAGGGGGAGCATATTTTTCATTCACAGATGTGGGTGAAGAGGACCCCACTGCATTTTATTGTTGATAGCGAAAGTGAGAAGAACCTCATCTCAACAGAGTTCATCAAACAATTGGGATTTTCGACAACACCACACCCACAGCCATACAACATCAGGTGGCTTTGCCAAGGATAGAATCTTCGTGTCAGCCAGTAGTGTCGATTGTCATACGACATCCAACCCTTGAAGGATGAGGTATTATGTGATGTTTCCCCACTAGATGTCTGTGATGTTCTCTTGGGCCAACCATATATGTGGAAGTGCCATGATGTTTATGAGTCTTGACCCCGCAGTGTCATTGTTTCTCTAGGGGGTCATATCTACAGAATACCAGAGGTAGTTCCAACTATTGTCCCACCTAAAAAGTGTCACAAGGTAATATCTCACACTACAAAATTCAACTTCTTCACAATCTGTTCAAAAGGTGAACAAAAGGATACTACAACCACTACAGCCTCAACCCAAGCACCTTCTATCCAACAGAAACAGGTCGATAAGATTGTAACAAAGTGTAAATATTCCTTCTGCCAAAAATAATCTCATGTATCCAGACTAGTTAAAAGGGTCCAACCCTTCCAACCACATGCTCATGATATCCTTCCACAAACTGAGCAGCGTGACGTCTCCAGCAAGGCAAGCAGCTCACCAAGAGTCAGATTCAGCAAACACTTTTTCCTCTCCCCTGGGCACTCAAAGACATGGATACCATTGCTTCCTAAGGAGGGAGGATTGGTCCAGGTGGATATCAGTGGCCACCCACCTTTTCCAACTGGCTCAAAACAATTTTCTAACAATTTTGGTAATTTACTATTTTTAGCAGTTTTAACTTCCGGGGCCATTTTGAGGGCCTAAATGAAGTTTTTTGGGATCAATATTCTCAATGATAGTCAAAGGCATGATTGAGCCCCCAAAATGATTCTCCTTGATGACACCTTTCCAATGGGCTATCATACGCCTAAAACGGAGATTGTATGCAAAATTTACGACCCCAGGAAGTTGATGTACTAACTTACCCAAACGGATCCCACATGACTTTTGGCGCCTCATCTCCTATGGTTAGGTTTTTGGATGTCTATGGTTTTTTGAATTCTTGTTTATTGTGCTGAAAATAATCTGGATCAATAAGATATCATTCAAGAACCAGAAGGGAAGTCTGTCGTAACTTCCAAGTGGATCTATAATATCAAGCATGCAGCTGATGGAAGTGTCAAGAAAAAAAAAATCAGATCTATAGCTAGAGGTTTCTCACAAATAGAGGGAGTTGTCTATGATGAGACACTTGATCTAGTAAACCTGATACACTTCCATCCATACTACCATGAGTTGGAAACTACATCAGATAGATATATTCTTTATGAGTTTGGATTTCAGCAAGAGTGTTGTTAATCCAAACCTATATTATTACAATGTTGGCGATGAGAGCCTGATTTTGATGAGTTATTCAGAAAGCCTTGTTGTTGAATACAAGTAATCCTTGACTTCTGAATTCGTGTTGAAGAATCTAAGTATGATGCACCATTTCTTGGGACAAGAAGTATGACAGAGGATCAATGATATTTTCCTGAGTAAGGAAAATATACAGTGAAGAATATTAAAGAATTTCAGTATGACAGAATTCAAAATACACCGTGATGGATTTAAAGGAAAAGATTGATGATGATTCAAAAGAGATTGATCCACTGTTGATTGGATCATTGATGCATCTGGTTAACACAAGACTTGATTCATGCCATGCAATGAATTTGTTTAGTCATTTCATGAGTCAACTGAGACAGATTCACTAGACAAAAACAAAGAATGTATTGAGATATATATGAGGCACAATTGGATATGGCCTGAGATATTCCTCCAAGTGTGAACTTGAGTTTTTAGGATATGTCGATTCAGATTGAGCAGAAAGTATAGTGGACTGGAAGAGCACATCTAGTTGTTGTTCTACTGTGAATTTTTACATGGTTTCCTAATGCAACAGGAAACAAAACTTTGTAGCCTTGAGCACCACAGAGGCAGAGTATATATCAATGAGTGTGAAAAGCAATATGGCTTCACAAGCTTCTCATAGATTTAATTGACCATGAGATGGATCCTATGATGATAACCAAAGATCCATGTGTAAATCTATTTGAGAACCCAGTGTTTCCTGATGGATCAAAACACGATGAGATGAAACGTCCTTATACCAGAGATATGATGCAGAGGAAAATCGTACACATGTAGTGCCTTCCTACACGTGAGAAAATTGCAGACATCTTCACCAAACTAACTTGATGTAGAAAGCCTCCCTAGTTGAGAGGGAGATTTGATGACTCTAGGCAAGACAAAATTCAAAGTACATCCATGTGAGACTTGGCATAATGAAGAATGCCTCCCTAGCTAAGAGGTAGGGTTGATGAATGCAGCTATGTGAGACATTCTCCATCTTACAAACATGTGATATGTGGATCATCGCAGCTATGTGAGTCTTTCTCTCAGCTTACAAACCTGGGAGAAAGCTCCTAAGAAGGGTACATGGTTCCTGCCTGAGATAGATCTAGGAACGTAGAGATGACCTCCTCCATTCAGAGAGTTGAGAAGAACTCCAAATGATTATCCAGTGGGAAAGTTGATCTGTTGAGTTAGACGTTCATGTGGCTGAGCACAAGGTGAACGTGTGAAATCCCAAAGTGTTGAGTGCATCATCATGTGAACATAAATGAAGATGATGTACTAACTTCCTTTAAGAGTCAGAGTTGATGAGAGTACTCCAGATGATTCTCCTGTGTGAGGCAGTGGGAAAGAAGATCTATAGAGTGGGCGTGCCTATGGATGAGCACAGGTGAACGTGTGAAGATCTGGTTCTTCTGTGTAATGCAGTGAACCAGAGATATGACATCCCTATGGATGTTCCCCTAGTGGGTGTATCATATCCTTTTCTATATATTGTTCAAGAGTCATACCTTCCTGTAACCCTAATTTTTATGTAAAGGGTACAAGTTGGCCCCACCTTAATATGATTAATAATAAATGTAAAAGATAATTAATATGGTTAATATTAATTATAATAATAATTACTATTATTATTATTATGTGACTTAGATAGGTTGGATCTGTTGAGCCAATAGACACTTATGTTGATAGGACAAGTCTAATATAAGTAAAGGAAGATTCCCCATTGTGGAATCGCATCTTTCATGTGAGTTTGGAAATTTCAGCAAGTACATTTACTAGGTAAAAGTGTGCACCTCTCTTGGGCGCTAATCTTCTAGGGTTTGAGCACCCTCTTGTGTGCTAGGTATTTTGTTATTGGATAAATCCGTAAGTGCGGACACAAACCGATCTCCCTAGATCCACCTAGATCTAGAACAAAACAGGACAGAATATATCGCTTTCCCTAGATCTAACTATTGAATTAAATTGGAAGTGAGAATAAGAGACATACCTTGTAATCGCTTCCTTAAACTTTGTTGCTCCTGCTTCGCTCCGATTCTCTCGTGCAGTCAAGATCAAAACAACACAAACCAATCAAAGTGAAAGAAAATAATATATTCAATAGCTAATCTATACATATGATCAAGGAGTTATGCAATAAAGTAGATCTAACTTTATGGGAAAGAAACATATTACTGTATCATATTAAATAGGAAAGAGAGATTACAACCGTTGCCTTGATGTCGTAAGGTCCCTTCCAACTATCCTTCGTTCCCCACACACTTCTTGCTCCAAGGATTCTGAGATCATGGATCTGATAGCTACTCACAATCTATCTTGACAAAGCAAATTTCAAAGCCACTCTAACCAAGCCAATAATTCCAAGTCAAAGAACCCCTTCTCCATGAGATCTCCTCTCCTTTTATAAGTTGAAGAGGATAAGGTGAGGAGGTTAGGATGATCCCACTAAATCATGAAAGCGAGTAAGATCCAAACCATTCGGATGCCACCTCACCATAGAAGTTTCTCCTTCTAGAAGATTCGAGAAAATGCTCGTTTTTCCCACGTGCTGGCATTCTCGCACCCTAGCTATAGTGCAACCTGTGAACTTTTCGCACTCTATCTATAGTGCAACCTACGAGAATTGGTCATTCTCACACTCTGCCTATATAGCAACCTGTGAACTTTCCTTTTTATAAGGTTTTTACATAGGAAAATGCAACTTCTTTTCTCAGGAAAAGTTCTTCTCCCTTCTCTCTTCAGAAACTCAGGCCACTGACCCCTCTGAAGGCAACATAAAGTTTTACATCATTAAAAATCATAGGGATGACGAAAATAATGTGTAACATCTTTCTTGGTGGTGAAGGTATTTCTCTTGAAGAATATAGCAAAGGATTTGGCTGGGTTTTATTCCCTTGTTGAGAAGGGTTTCCCAGGATAGTTCTTGTGTTCTTGTGCATGGTGTTTATTCTTTTGATCTTGGTTGCTGCAACATTATTGTCTATGGTTAAGTTAAATTATAAAATGGAATGAAATTCATGCTTAACCTAGCTTATTGAAAAATCAACAAGAAGAAAGATTCTATGCAGCCCAGATCAAAAGATCAAAACAGAACCAGAGTCCAAGAAGAAGAATCAATGATACTTGTGCAATGAGGGTGGAAGGGAGGAGCATGGAAGGATTCATATCCTTTACTAAGTAAGTGTAATTTAACGGAGTTGGTGCTTCTTGGGGTTGTTTCCCTAAAGACAAGGGAGTTGGTGCTTCCTAGGGTTGGTTCCCTGAAGAAAAGGATTTGTGTCTCCTAGAGTTGGTGCTCTAAAACGGATTGGTGTCCTTCACTATTTATTTATAAAACCTTGTAATTTCTATTAATTATATATTTATAATTGATTTTAAATACAATTCCATTGTTGATCTATTGTGGTAAATAATAAAATATCAAAGTAAATTCTCATTGTTGAAAAATGGAAATATTGATTCATCTGCCCCCCCCCCCTCTCAATATTCCAACAACTTATGCACTAAGGACATATATTTTGGCCTAGAAATTCTCTTGTTGAAATTAACTTAATGCTACAGCCATTAGGGTTGCAGCAAAACTCAATGGCCTTTATTAAACTCATATTTTATTAAATGTGACTTACTTGGCATGATACATGTTACTTGTGGACCCTTGGATTGCATTCTTGTTTGTATTTTCAAGGCCTGTCAAGGTGAAAGGTCATTGCATGGAGGAATTGTGCCATTTTGACCTTCATGGGGGGTTGAAGACCCCAATTATGGGCATTGCACCCCAGAGGATGGCAGAAGGACCTCAGAGCTCTTGTGCACATGAGGTGATGAATGTTGCCTTTGGAGGCACTTGGAAAGCACTAGACAATGACATCATATCCCCTTGCACTTGGACATTTTCCTTTGGAGGCCCATGATGTCACCTTATAAGCCTCAACGTCACGTGGAATCTATGGTTTTGATGGGCTTGATGGTTCCAGAAGAGAGGTGATGTGGTTTGAAGAAGGACGATGCATGGCATGACACTCCAGAGCATGAGAGATGGACACATGACCTTTGGAGGCCCAAAGAATTGCATCTTAAGGCTCAACATCTCATTTTTCGAGCCTATTGTCACCCTTTTATAGCATGATTTCACCCTTCTCAAGGATTTACTTTATGTAATTTTTATTTTGCAATTTGTTAAGGAAAATAAAGGGTAGAGGCCCTCTTTTAATTTTTTGTTGACATTCTTATGTGGACAAATTGGTTTTAGATAATCTCATATAAATAGAGGTCATATCACTTTCATTTTAGACACAACTCACTTGAGAATTACATAACTCTTGGCTGAAATTTTCTCCCTACTTGGGAAATTCACTCTCTCTTGTCTCGTGTGCAAATGGATGCTTTGCTTTTCTATTGGTTGAAGGAAGGCTAGTGACTTATCTTGGATGCTTGTTCTTGGAAATTGGTTGAAATATCTTGATAATTATGGGTTTTTCGTGCTATCTCTTGGATTAGGTAAGGAATTTCTACAATTGTATTTGTTTCTTATTTATTTCAAGGTTATGTTTTCAAACCCTTGGAAGAGTACAAGGAAATACACCCTCGATCAAGGATATATCTTTTATTGTCATTGAAAAGGATAATGAAAAGGTTTCTACAAGGAGTAAAAAGGCTTACACCCTTGTAGATTTACATTGATAAGGTTTTTTTAATATATGGAGTAAAAATACTTACACCCCTAGAGAAGTAATAAACCCTAGCTTATAAACAAGAGACTCCACCCAATAGATAAGGCATTAATATTTTGCATTGGAGATTGAATATTTTTTCATTGGTAAATGTGATTTCAAGGAGATTCAATAGTTCAAGTTTGGAATTTAACTCTACATGTTTTAAGTTATATTGTGTCCTAAGGGCGTCTTGATTAGCCAAGTAATCTAGCTACTGCAATAAACATTTAGTTACATCCAATAGGGATGCAGAAAACTTACTCGCATTCACTATCTTACTGACTTTTCTACCATTCAAATTCACTTGCAAACTGTCATAATTGATCTATTGCTTGAAAACTATTGTTTGGGTGGATTGCTTTTTTATTTTAGTGGCTGGAACTTGCTTCTATAGAAAAACTTTTATGCAGCTATAATGTTGTTAGAATTTCTTTTTGATAACACTTAATAAGAACCCTCTTTTTCTATCAAAGTCTTGGTTTAGTAATTGGAATATTTTCTACCAATTGTTAGCTTTGTTTTCCAACATCATACACTTGATTTTGATGGTTTAATTTGTGGTTACCATAACTTGTTTACTATTGATATATATGTATATATATTTATATACTACTGCAATTTGTTAGGAAATGAGGAACACTTCCACACTAAACCTAGAAGAAGAGAGGAAGAAAGATTTAATCAAGAAAGTAAACGACAAGAAAACACACAATACACAGAGATTTTAACCTGGAAACCCAAATGGGAAAAGAAACATTCCTGGAGAGTTTTTCTCTCTTGTTGTCTTATTCCTTCATAATAAAAGGTTACATGCCTAACCGTGGTCTACACCTAAGACACAACTGACATCATACCTTCTTGATTTACACAAGAACAATCATGTATCCAATTCAACTTACATCTATATGACTAGCAACCTCTAAAACGATTTCTCTAAAGATTATTTTTTACTCCATTACAACATGCCTTATTTATAATCTTTACAGTAGGTAAAAACGTAAAGAAAGGTTCCCAAAAATGGTTACATATCCTCGCAGATCATTGGCTACAAATCTTGAGAATATTGGGATTCTGTCACAATCAACTCTAAGTATGTTTACTAGTCGATTACCAGTGGACCTCCATTCGATCTTTAGTCAGTTGCCATGCGCCCGTCTGTTGGCCTATTGTCAGTTGACCTCTTCGGCTTGTTGTCAATTTATTCGACTTCAAATTTACCTGGTTGATATTCCTTGACCTTCGCCATCGACTTTTACTGCAAAGAATATAATAACTCAACATTCTCCCACTTGTTGTCTTCTTTGCTAAAACTGGGAGAATTATGAACTCTCATTCAGAGACCCGAGGAAGCAATGCCCATTGCCTCTCTACACCAAGAGAACTTCATAGCACTCACAGACTTGGTCAAAGAGTTTTTTATGTTTTCCATCATGTCTAATTTCTCTAGCGACACCTTATTGCTTTCCACCCTGTATCTCACAAAATGTTATTGTACATCAATGTGCTTAGTATTGGAATTATAAGTTGGGTTCTTTGCCATAAATATTGTGCTTTGAATATCGCAATTTATCTTCATGTCTCTCTTCTCAAACCCAATTCCTGAACATACTAGCCTTTGCAGCCATATTGCTTCTTTGCTTACATGAGTGGCTGCCATGTATTCAACTTCTATTGTTGACAAGGCTACAACCACCTATCACTTACTCATCCAGCTGATTTCTCCACCGAACATATTGAACACATATCCAATGGTCTACCTTTGATGATCCAGATCTCCTTCCCATTCGGCATCGACAAAGCCATGTACTTTTAATTCACTATCACTTCCAAGTTTTCCTTGATAGAATATAGCATAGTATTTTGTGCCACACAAATGCCTGAATACTCTCTTGATAGTTGTCCAATGATCCTTTCTAGGTGTTGACATTTATCTAATAAACACTCCCACTGCATGGGAAATGCTTGGTCGAGTGCATACCATCACATACATTAGACTACCAAAAACACATGCATAGGGAACACGTGCCATGTCGTTTATTTCCTCTTGTTTCCTTGGACATTTTTCAACAGTTAGCCTTGCTCCCACAGGAATTGGCACCTTCACAGGTTAGCAATCTTGCATGTTGAAACATTTCAATATTGTTTCAATATACTTTTTTTGGTTCAACCAGATATTTCTAGCTACTCAATTTCAATTGATCTCCATTCCGGGAATGAAGTTTTCTTCAAAAATATCCTTCATGTTGAACTTGGAGGATAGCTAGTTCTTCACCTCCTTTATTGTGTTCATATTGCTTCCAATCAACAACATGTCATCGGCATACAATTCTACATATATGAAACGCTCACCTTCTTCTTTGGAATATATGCAATGATCAGATTTGCTTCTCACAAATCCCAAACTAAGGATGTATGTGTCGAAATTTGGGTACCACATCCTTGGTGATTTCTTTATACCATAAAGGGATCTTTTCAATTTGCATGCCAAGTCTTTCTTGCCCCTTACTACAAACCCTTCAGGTTGTTTCATGTAGATTTCTTCTTTCAGATCCCCATTTAGGAACATTGCCTTTAAATCCATCTTTTATATTTCCATATTAAATGTTGTAGGCAAAGACATTAGTACTCTAATGGAAGTTGATTTTGAAATAGGGGAAAAAATCTCAATGAACTCGACTCCATCGACTTGGGAATATCCTTTCACTTCCAATCGAGCTTTGAATTTCTCGACTTGACTTGCGATGTTCATTTTCACCTTCAATACCCTCTTGATACCAACGAGATCTCTTCCATTTTGTAATTTTACTAAATCCCATGTCTCATTCTTATCCAAGGATTCCATCTCTTTAACCATGGTTTCCTTCTAGAGTTTTCCCTTTGCTAACTTGACTACCTCCTCAACCGACTTGGGATCTTCGTTGGTGATAGTTAACAAAAATGAAAAATGAAAGTCGAGTGGACTATACCTTTCGACTAGTTTTCTTACTCGTTCTGACCTCCTTATAATTGGGGTCAGTTGTTCCAACTCTTCATCCAATTCAATCGGCTCATCTGAATCATATTCTTCATTCCTCAGTTCAAATCACACCTTCTCTAGATTATTCTTTGTTTGAACCATCACTTCATACTCAGACTTCCTTCCAACTTCTCTAAATACCACATCTCAAACATACATGGTTTTCCTTGGTGCGGGATCCTAGACCTTATATCCTTTCATTCCTTCTCTGTATCCAATGAAAATACACTTGACCTCCTTCTTGTCTAGATTGCTCCTCTTTTCATTGGGAACATGAACAAATGTATCATGGCCAAATATTTTAATATGTGAAACCAAAGTCTTCTTACCAGAACATACCTCATTTGGATTCATGTCGACTAGCACCGAAAAAGGAGACATGTTCACTAGATATATCATAGTGTCAGCTGTCTCTGCCCAAAATTCTTGTGCAAGCCTAGCACCATTGAGCATACTCCTTTCCTTGTCCATCAATGTTCTATTCATTCTCTCACCAACTACATTTTTTTGTGGGGTATATGGTGTGGTATTTTGGCGTTCTATGCTACACTACTTGCAGAACTGATCAAATTCACTTCCATGGAATTCGCCACCATTTTTAGTTCTCAACACCTTAGTCTTCTTATTTTTCTGGTTTTCTACAAGATATTTAAACTCTTTGAATTTCTCGAAGACCTATGATTTTTTCCTCATAAAATATATCCATGTCTTCCTATAAAAATCATCTATAAAGGAGACATAATACAAGGATCCACCAAGTGAAGGCACTGAAAGGGCCAAACACATCACTATGAACTAATTCTAGAATCCCCTTTTCCCTTGTCACTCCAGATGGCAACCTCACCCAAATTTGTTATTCATATATACAATGTTCACAAAAGTCAACTTCTAAATTACATTTAGGAAAATCTTCAACCATACCTTTTTTATGCATAGCTCAAAGTATTTTTTCTCCAATATGTCCCATCCTCTCATGTCATAGCATGGTTGGGTCATTTTGACGAGGACTTGTCGAGTCAGGTTGAATCAACTCAGCCTGAGTCAAGTCAAGTCGATTCAAAGTCAAGTAGAATTCATGAACATCAATGTTGTTGCATCCAGTTGAGTTGACATTCCCTAATAACTTGTATAGTGTTCCAATCCAAACTCCTTTCATTAAGAATATTTCACCTCTGACCATCTTGTATGTATCACTCTGAAATATAATGTGCACCCCTGCATCACTCATATTGTTGACAGATATCAGGTTACTTTCTAAAACCAAAATGTGTGGCACACCTGAAAGGGTTCTACTCCTCCCATCCTACAGTTTTAGTCGAACTCTTCCTCGTCTGAAAATTTTGGTTGTTGATTCGTCCCCCAAGAACACATCTCCTCCTTCATATCATTCATATTCGCAGAACCATTCTCTATGTGGTGCCATATGATAGGATTCTCCTAAGTCGATCAACCAAATATCTTGATATGACTATGTACTGGTCGATGCCAGGTACACATCGTCTCGCTTATCTAGAGTCGTCTTGCTCTCAATTGACTGCTTCTCATCGGATCTTGTACTCAATTTTGTTGCCTTCGACTTGTAGTCCCTTTTGTAATTCCCAACTTTACCACAATTCCAACATATTCTTGTTCTCAACTGAACCAAGGATTTAGATCTACCCTTCAAATTAGAATTTCTATTGAAGAATTTTCCTTTATCTCTATCGACTGGTCGAACTCTCGCCACTAATGCATATTTGTTTGATCCTTCCATGTTCTTCCTTATCATTTCTTCTAATGGTAGAGATGCAACCATGTATTCTAGTTCTAATGTGGTTGAATTACTCCATATAGCCATGACTAAGCTATCCTAGGGGTCTCGAAAAGAACATAATAGGCTAACACATTTCTCCTCCTCAATGATTTTAATATCCACAAAAGTTAATTGGCTTATAATGGTATTAAACACATTTAAATGCTCAACCACTGAACTTCCCTCACTCATCCTCAAAAGATACAACTTCTTCCTAAGGAAAAAATTATTTACTAGGGATTTTGATTAGTACAAGATCCCCAACTTTTCCCAATGTTTCTTGGTTGAATATTTACCTGAGACATTCAGTGGTGTTGAATATGAAAGAAAAAGTTGAATCATACTCTTTACCCTTATCTCAAGTTTCTCCCATTCTTCCTTCGACATACCTATCAGAATAGTACCTAGATAGACTACTACCCATTGTTGTCAATCTACAAAGAGATATTCAATATTAATCTTCCAAAGCTCAAAATTTTTTCCATTGAATTTGTGGATCTCTATCCTCGAGATACTCACCATTCTTTAAGCACAATCTGTAAAGATTTCTAACTTACGACTCTTACTATACTTAGGGTTTACCTTAGATCCAAGGTTGTTAAACCAATATCCGATACCACATGTTAGGAAATGAGGAACACTTCCTCACTAAACCTAGTAGAAGAGAAGAAGAAATATTTAATCAAGAAAGTAAATGACAAGAAAACACACAGTACACAGAGATTTTACCCTAGAAACCCAAATCAGAAAGTCAACATTCCTTGAGCATTTTTCTCTCTTGTTGTCTTATTCCTTCATAATAAAAGGTTACATGCCTAACCTTGGTCTACACCTAAGACAAAACTGGCATCATACCTTCTTGATTTACACAAGAAAAACCATGTAGCCAATTCATCTTACATATACATGACCAACAACCTCTAAAACTATTTATCTAAAGATTAGCTTTTACAGCATTACAACACGCCTTATTTATAAGCTTTACAGTAGGTAAAACCCTAGAGAAAGGCACCCAAAAATGGTTACAGATCCTCGTAGATCATTGGCTACAAATCCCATGAATATTGGGATTATGTTACATTCAACTCTAAGTCACTTTACCAGTCGACCTCCATTCGGTCTTCAGTCAGTTTCCATGCACTCGCCTGTTATCCTCTTGTCGGTTGACCTCTTAGACTTGTTTTCGATTTCTTTGACTTTGACTTTACCTGATCAATCTACCTCAACCTTCAACTTGTTATCGATTTCTTCGACTTCGAATTTCACTACAAATAATATAACAACCCAACACAATTTTGGAACAACAAGGTTTATTGATGATTCCCCATTAGTTTTAGGCTTTAATCATCATATATTGTTTTGTTTCGGGTAGGTCTAACATTTATTTTGTAGATACATAACCTTGGAAACTATTCACTGAATCCCAAGACTCTTTCCAAATCATTATTCTCATCCTTGACTTTGACCTATAGGGTCACTCTTCAATCTCTTTACTTCTCCCATCTAAATCCCCCTAGGTTCATCTAAGAATCCTCCCTTATGTTGTATGTATCCTTCACTAAAACGAGGGGGACATCTATTAAGGTGATAGTGATAGTTGTTCCTAGTTGTGTCACACATTTGTGGCTTAGGTTGGGTTTCTCCCAAACTACCAACTATGTGATAATACACCTTAAACAAACCTCTGTTTGGTTATTCCTACCAATTCTGCAAACCCTTATACATCCCTGTTGTTGCAGTTTTGACTTGGAAACCCTTTTTTTCAGCCCCCTTTTCTTATCACCAACTTACCTTGCCAAGAGTTTCCCCTTATATTGTATTTGGGCTTGTGGTAGATCTAAATTCAATACCATCTTGTATAGCAGGAGCAAGGGTGGAGAAACCTAAGATCTCTCTCAATAGGGTAGCGCCGCGCAGGACATGTATAAATATGTAACCACCTTAACTATTGAATAAATATAGAAACTCTTTCCTTTGAAATATGTTGTATTTGTAAAAACAAATTCACTTTCTTATCATATATATTTTGTAGAATACTAGTTGTTGAGTTCTTATTGTTATATTCCAGTTAGACTAACAAGTATTTATTGGTGTAACTACCTCTCTGTATAGTCTTGAATGTTTAAGGTTCTTGCAGGTTACAAAGAAGTTGTTGGAAAAGAGCAAAGAAACTAAGGCAATCAGGAACGACATCAACCGTAGGATTCTGGGTGAGTCAATCTTTCCCTTCTTCTCCATATTATTTCTTTTCAAATCAGTTATTGTATCTTTTCCATGTCTTCTTTTTGGGAATATGTTTATGTACGGTCATTGGTAAGCTACAATATATCCCACTGTTATAGGGGATTTTCCCCAAAAGTAGAACTGGTGACCATACTAGGGATATTTCTCCAAAGTGGGCTTGTTTATGGGTTTTTGTCTTTGTTTTCTTGATTGAAGAGATTTTCTTTTCTTTCATAATGTAATTTGTACATAGATTGATAACATATAAGCATTTAAGTCTTTCTTTAGTTTCACTTTATCCTTTGTGTTTCCTTTTGTTGTCTCTTTTTGAGATTTCTGGGTATATACACATTGTGCTAATTATCACAGTCACATACACATACACACCTAGATAGTACAGACAGTCGTGTACATGTGGTCTTCTTTAATTACACGCGCATACATCTTTCCTTAAAGGATTTTTTTTAAATAATTTTTGTCTGAAAGTTTTTGAGCCAGGTGTCTAGGGTCTCTCTTGAGGCTTTAAGACTTTGTTGATGTTTTTTTCTAAGTTCAGAAGTTTTTTAGTTTGATTCTTATAAATAAAAACAAGGTTATTTGATGCTTTGATCATTCTAAGTCATTCTTGGATTTGCTTTTTGGTTTCCATTCTTTTTTGGCTTTATTTTGATCTCTCTGTTGCATTTTTTATTTTGGGCTTTAGACCTAAGTTTTTCAATTTTTTTCAAGTATATACTCTCTTTCCTTTGACAACATATGTGTACATATTCCAATGTTATATAGGAGTTAAGCGCATACATATGTGCCTAAAAACCTGTTTTGGGTCATATATGCGCCATGTAGAAGGCTAAAGCGCGTACATACTCATCCCTAGAAGGATAAGGAGTGTACATAGCTCATAAATGATCCATAAAGTTATCTAGGGTGCATAAATAATCTTATATATGTTACCTATAGTAGAGAGAGTCGCGTACATCTCCAAAAAAGTGACTTTTTTTCTTGTTTCCCAGCCTTTTTAAAGCCCTATTTTGCCTTGTTTGGGGGTCTTTTTTGGGGAGTTTGGTCCCGAAACCTTTTGTGGCCTATAGGAGGTTGGTAACGCCTTAATTATGAGTGGAAAAAAAAATGTATCCATATTTGTCTCCCTTTTATCCCTTTGATTGCATCACTATAAGACTAGTCTTATTATCGGGATCTAGGTTTCATGGTCATTGCTGAGGTCATTTTTTAAACTTGAGTTTGTATTTCAGTTCAAAATTTTTCTTTTGTGCTTCCCTTGGAATTTTCAAACATAAAACCACAAGATTTTCTTTCTTTTATAATCCTTTATTATTTTTTTCTTTGATATAAAGAAGAAGAAAATCTAGTTAGGTCTCTTTCTTTTTGTTGCATTGTTTTTCTTTATATTTGAAAAAGAAAAAGATATTAGCATATGATTTTGTTTTCTTCTCATATTGAAAATAATTTCAAAGGAAAAATAACAAATAACATTTTTTTGTTTTCTTATTTTTATTTTCTCAAAAGGTTGCATTGTGCATTTTGCATCAGAAAGAGGAAAAATTGCATTTCAAGGTCTGAAAGATTGTTCATGCATTTTTCTTTTCTGAAACTATTTTTCATTGAAGAATTAATGTAAAGTTTTATTTTCCATTGTTCTTATAAGTTTAACTTTTGCAAGAGTCTCAAACAACATCAATTTCACTTTCGTATCCTTTGAGTAAAAAACAACTACTAAAAATGAACGCTAAACTTCGTTTCTAGGGTTCATTAACAAGTTTGGGGTTAGGGCCTTGGATTAGGATTGGAGATATAACTCTCCAAGGCCTATAAAAAAACATAAGAGTATGGGATCAGGAGAGTTAAGTCCAATTGTCATATAAGTATAGTCTAGAGCCTCCTCTAACACAGGAGTTAAACACGAGGTCGTGTAAGGAAGAGTCGAGGAGATAACCCCTCCGAGGCTTGACTGAGCATTGTGGAGAGATTGTATTTTGTGGGTTTTGTTAGTTCCCATACCTCCCTGAGTGGAAGCACCTTTTTGGCTTTGGGATTTTTTACCCTGCCCATACATTCGATCCTGAATGTCGACTATAACCCCGGACGTTGATTACGATTTGGTATCCTTAGTTTCTTTTCCTAGGTTTCTGAGAGGTGATGGTGGGGGTTTTCCCGTGGTACCTAAGGAAGATTCCATATCACACTATCACAACCCCTAGAGGGTTCCCTGCAAAGTAATGGTTACTTGCACCAGGTAGGGATAGTAAGTGGAGGTTGGGGTAAATTCTTCTCACTCCTTCATTCATCGGTCTCAAGACTTGGTCAACTTGTGTCGATTTCTAGAAGGTCCCTTTAAAATTTTTCATTTCTTTGGACCCAGAACCTTATCCACTTGGGCTGAAGTTTTGAAGAAGTTATTTGTTTGTGATGTTTCTCTTAGGAAGTTTTAGTGGAGTGTTGCCTTGTATAGTTATCCTTAGGTTGCATATGTATTACCACTTTTGGATCATTGATTCAAGGTGGTCGACCAATCACTCCATTGGTATGGAAGTATCCTTGGCCTTTCTCTTGAAAGTGTGGAGTTACCTCCTAGAAGACGTGGGTTTTTATACCACCAGTTCGCCAAAGTCAGTGCATGAGACTTTTTCAGACACGAACAATCTCACAAGGCATGAACCTGTGCATAAGAAAGTTGCAGACAAAGTTTTTGGAGATACCAACCAAGGAACCCCTTCCCAAGTGGATTCTTTTATTTTTCCATTCTTTGGAAACATTGGTGTCCCCTTGATGGCCACTTTTAACATTCTTGGGTTGAATGTAGGACTATCAGTTTGGTTGTGGACCACTCTAAATGAATTGAATTTTCTTGAAGCTTCTCAAATAAGCACCTTATGTCATGGGCATCGAATGGATGTTGATCATTTACCTTCTTCATCCCTGAAGTATATTTTTCCTCCTTCTCCCTCTTTTGGTGAAATTCTAGATACTAGTATATAGAAGTCTAAAAGGAATAGAAAGAGTAAGAGTAAGAAGAAGAAGTCACCAACCTCTACTAGTCATGTTGGAGACATGCCACCAGCCTTTGTGAGTCATGCTAGGGGAAAAATCCATTCACTACGAGTCATGTTGGATACCATCAACCAACGTCTACTAGTCATGTTATAATCCAGAAACCAACCTCTGCTAAACATGTTGGAGTTATGTCAACAACCTCTGCAAGTCATGTTGAAGACTAGTTACAAGCCTCTGCAAGTCATTCTGGGAGCGAAAGTCCAGTCTCTACAATTCATACTGGAAATAGTTCGAAAACCTCTACAAGTCATTTTGGAGACCAACTACCAGTCGTTGCAAGTCATGCTAGGGGAAAGAAAACAACCTTTACGAGTCATGCTAAGAGCATGAAACCAACCTCTGTTACTCATGTTGGATTTATGTACACAAGCTCTGTGAGTCATGTTGAAGACCAGTCACTAGCCTCTACAAGTCATGTTGGGAGTGAAATTCCAATCACTTTGAGCCATATTGGCATCCAGTCACCAACCTATATGAGTCATGTTGGAGACCTGCACTCGAATTCTGCTAGTCATGCTGGGGGGAAGAAAACAGTTTGGGGAATTTATACAATTGAGAAGCCTAGATGAATAGGATGTAATCCCAAGTTTCATTATAATATTTGCAAGGGATATCACCTTAATCATTTGTTCCCTGGTATTCAGGTAGTACAGAGACTGTGTTCCTTGTCTAATGGCCCTTCTATTTCTAAGTCATCTTCGGTTTCCCAATATCTTATTCAACTAATGGTTGAGGAAGTGGTCATGTCAATGCAATCTTTGGATGATCCCACTCTTCTTTTGGAGAGTGACGATTCTACCAAAGTAATCAAGCCGATGCAATATTTGGTCGATCCCACTCTTCTTTTGGAGAGTGATACATCTTTTGACCATGTCTTTATCATTTGTTATTATCTCTTACTCACTTATCATGCTCGATTGTACTCGCTCGCTTGTACTTGTCACCTAGGGTGTCAAGTATTATCGATCATGCACCCTAAAGTGTGGTTACAATTACTGACTTTGATGACTAACTTGACCTCCTTATTCAAATTTTAGATAAGATTGATGATAACATTCACAATTAATTTGAAAAACATTTTTCTTGAAAGGGTTTGACACTCTACTCTTTTGAAAATTCACTACTCAAATTCAATGATTTATCCTTCAATTTTTATAATGCAAGATCAATTTAGTGCTTCAAAAGATTAGATTAACAAACAACAATTTGCTCATGCATGCTTTTAATTCTTTTATTGCTCCATTACTTTCAATGGATGTCGAATTGTTGTTGAATGCTTATGTGATTGACAGTTTGATATCTCTGTCACTGCTCAATTGTATGTGTTTTTCTTTGTAATATTTAAAAAATTGATATTTAGTTGCTTTGTAATATGAAACAATGGCTAGGAAAGAAAAACATCACCAATGCAATGACACTCAAACACACAAAAGACCGTTAATCTCCCTATTCGAATTCAGGGTCGGATCAAAGTCTTAATCACCACCAAAAAAAAGTATCTTTTTATTCAATATATGATACAACTATCTCTTGGCACTTAAGAACGATTTCTTCAAATAATTTGTTTTTGTACAAAGCCTTTCAGTAAGGACCATAACATTTTAATGGCAATACTCTCCAATCTTTCAACTATACTTTTCACAAATATTTTGACAAGATGTTTTTAACAATTAGATGATGTAATTATCAACCAATTATGCCATCAAAGCATTCAACTAGTTCGCATTTTCCTTTTTTTCACTTATGAAAGGTTCCTTTCTTTTACAAAATCCCACCCAGCATAAAAACTTGTAGAAGGATGAAGCAAATCACATTTCTCATCAAATTCATAGAGAGATGCTGCAAAATACCTTTTCTTTGAATGTGAGATGTTGTAAAAGAAATTTTCTTTGAACAGAGCTTGATGTATAATCTTAGATTTGGTGGGGATGGAAAGAAATGTTGTATATCTAGTCTCTGGAAAAGTATTGGCGAGGATTTGGAATGTAACTTCTCGGTGACATTGGTAGAAAATATCAGAATATCTTGGAAAATGTTTCAAGAGGGGTCTAACTCAGAATATCTCAAAATATTTTGAATATATCAAACATGTGTTTAACTCGAAATTTATCTAAATATCTGAGATATATGGGAGATATATACAACACTGATGGAAAGGACATATAGATCTTTGATATCATTGAAAATGGATGAAGGAGATAAAGGCACTTAATCTGGAACTGTTGTTTCTTCTTTTTAAGCAGATGGAACTTGAGAGGAGTCAAGATTTTCATCATCACGGGAAGGAGTGAATACTTCAGGGATGGCATTGTGAATAATATTCAAGAAATTGTAGATCATGTAGATACCAATAAAATAAACAATAACATTCACATGAGTGCATATCCACCCATATCATAGAGTGTTGGTCATATTGTTTGAGCAGATCAGTGAATATATCACTGGTTCAGAATTGAAAATGATTGTGTATCTAAAGAATTTTCTTTGAGTCTCAACTCAATCCACTTAAAAAAACAATAAAATGCTACATATGTGGGTCATCAATGGTGTTGTGTCCTCTCACAACCTACAAATGTTGTGAGAGGAGATCTACCATTTTTGTTTCTGGGACATGAACTTGTCTAGAGATTGGTTGTGATAGGAAGTTGCAGATCGTTGGTCTATCTACATTGTTGTTGGTCTGATTCACGCTAGTGTAGCTTCCAACCAACATCGTCTTTCTTTTTGTTCACGCATAGAACATGCCTCCACCATTTCTTTTCTCTGTAATTAAACACATATGTGTGCATCACAAAAACTAGTTTTAGGCAGCAGTGATTATGTCCATTCAACTTCTTCACAAAATTCAGGATAGGCATTGCATTGCTTTTAAAGGGCATATAAATCATCATAATTCTATTTTCTCTCTTAACAAAACCAATCTATGATCTAAAGGGCATATAAATGATCATCATAATTCTATTTTCTCTCTTAACAAAACCAATCTATGATCTATGTTTTTCATAACCAAATCTGCAATGAACTGACTCATTTTTTTCCATTCTCCATCCAAATTGATTGTCAAGGTTGTAGTTTCTCATCAACTTTCAAATTGAAAATCTTCCATGGAAAACTACCATGGTGCTACCACGCCCTAAGAACTACAAAACTCTGATACCATGTTAAGAATTGAGCACAAACAAAACGAAACAATAAATGGGCCATTCTGATGCACACTATACTGATCTGATAATATGAATTTATAATACATAGATTAACCACTTCTAGATCTCACTACAACTCATGAGTGGATCATGACAACAAAGAGAATCACCCTCAACAAGTACATAGTTCGAGTTTGAGTTTTCCTCACTCTTGATGTTATATGTAGATGATATCTTGCTTACAAGATCAGAGAGGCGGATTGGGAACATAGTTAACAACCTCAAAACAAGAATTCTCGTCCTTAAAACCCATATTTTTTCATTAAAAAACATGAAAATCAACCCCCAAATCAAAAAGTGGTGCTACTGGTAGCACCATTTTTCTAATCGGGTCAAAATTACAACTTTTTTCAAACATGGCCTTAAAACATCAAATAGTTGCTCAAAAAAACCCTTAAAATCAACCCCTAAATCAAAAAATGGTGCTACTGGTAGCACCATTTTTTTAAACGTGTCAAAATTACAACTTTTTTCAAACATGCCTTAAAAAATCAAATAGTTGCTCAGAAAAACCTTAAAATCAACACCTAAATAAAAAAGTGATGCTACCTAAAGAAAAATGTGTTTTCTAAACGTTAAAATTATATCTAATTATGACCTAATTGAAATTGTGGTCTTGAAAACAAATCCCTATGCAAATAAAAAAC
>JASDQU010437500.1:44462-55289 GCA_032191745.1 Picea mariana | reverse complement strand
TTCCTAGAATCAAATGAGTATAGGTCATGGTAGGTTTTTGTAACCTTCAACCCAAGCTCATTCATGACAACCTTAGGCATGAGATTATGGGATGCCCTTGAATCCATCAAATAGTTGTTCAACACTTTATCATGAAATTTCAATGATGTATAGAAAGGAGGGGAAGAGTCATGCATTTCCTCTACCAAGGGTCCTAGTATGACAACTGGTTTTTCATCTTGGAGGTTGACTGAATCGGTGGGATAAGATGAAGGTTCAGGCTGTATCATTTTGGAAAGGTGCCTTTTGAAATCCTCATTTTTAACCAGCTCCAAAAAAGGTATAGGGATTTTAATCTTTTGAATCTCATTCTCAAATATAAAAGAGGAGGGAGGCTTCATAATATCCTTAACTTATAGGGTAGGGATATTAACCACTACTTGGGTGTTTTGTGCCTCTTTTTTTTTGCTGCTAGCTGCCACACCCTTAGCAGGATTCTATGTTCTAGTTGGTCGATCAGAAATGTCAGGCTTCCCCTCTTTCTTCTTTGACCTTAGTTTGTATATATTTGGATTGCCACTGGTCCTTTCCCCTTTGCTCAACTCATTTATTTGGCTATCCATGAGAGACTCTCCATATACAGATTGGTTTAAATGAGGAGACAAAGAAGTGTCACTAAGACAATGGATTTCAGTATCATCTCCTTCTTCATCAGTAACCAGGTTATTTTGGAGAGGGGCTTGGATTTTTTTATCATCCCTATCCTTATTTATTTGATCTCTTTGGATGATCTGAGGGGCATTATTGGGTCTTCTAAAATTACTCCTATTATTAGCATTATGGGGGTTCCTATAGCTTTTCTTTCCTTCAAATTTCAATTTCTCCATTTCTGCAGAAATTGATTTTAACAGTTTTGTCAATTCATTCACCTGAGGGTGGGAAGTAGAGGAATCATAGGTTGAAGCTTAAGCCCTACCTTTTCTTCTGTTTCTATCATATTTACTCCTAATTTTGTTAGATGTAAATATATTAGACTCTACATCAAGGATTTCATCTTGCATATGAGATAAAGAGGTAGCTCTTCTTTCTCTCAACATGAGGAAAAACACAGGTTCAAAAGAGATGGAATAAGTAATCTTGGCAAGGGTTTTTGTAGGATTTATTTCAGTGGGAATCTTATTGTGCATCTTATTAAATCTTTTTTAGAAGTCTGAAACAGCTTCCCCCTCATTCCTCTTAAGTGATCCAAATTCTGTAATATAATAAAGAAAATATTTTTTTTTATCTCCCCAATGCCTCAGGAATAAATCATCCATAGCTTCAATCCCATCAATAGATCCATGATTTAATCCCCTAAACCATTTCCTAGCCTCACCATCAAAGCTCTGTACAAAAAATCTCATCCACACATCTTCATTTTCATTGTTATGATTGTCTACATAACTATAAAAATTTGAAAGGTGTTCTTCTGCAATTATGTCTTCCTCCCCTGTGAACTTGGCATGTACTTAAGGTAGTCTCCAGCTGGGATATCATTCATAGGATGAGGTAAAACAATATGGGCATACCTATAAGCCATTATGGCATCCATCCTATTTCTAGGAATATTAGCACCTTCTATTGGGATGCGAACTGTAGGAGAACCAGGGGGGATGGATTTTGGATAGGTATGACTGCAGTTGTGTTCCTAGGGGAAAGGGGAAACAATTGAGTGTTGGAGGAGGATGGTATAGGGTTCAAAGGAAAATAATCTTCCCTCTCTTTAGTTACGACAACTTTGATAGGAGGAGGAGTATAAAAACCCAAAGTGGGACAATCTTCTAAGATCCTAGGTCTAAAACACTTTACAATATCAGGGGAAACATGCATTTCAAAACTTTATTCTTCCAACTGAGGACTAAAAGGGGAGAATTCAACAGGGAATATTTCAAAATTCAAACTATTGGAAACTGCAATAGATGGTATAAAAGGAGAATTGGATAAAGCTATTGGAGTTTTAAAAGAAGGGTCATGTAAATTACCAGAATCACCCAG
Organism: Picea mariana; assembly: GCA_032191745.1. Lineage (NCBI taxonomy): Eukaryota > Viridiplantae > Streptophyta > Pinopsida > Pinales > Pinaceae > Picea > Picea mariana. The sequence goes on along the minus strand of JASDQU010437500.1, from coordinate 53,276 downwards.
TACATCAGTTGAAAGTCATTCTTGAGAGTTCTTTCCTTTCTTGATAATATTCTATGGGTTAGTTTTAGGTGTTTCCAGAGGTAGATGTGGAGTATACCTCATGTGTCTGCATTTGGGGGCCACAACTGAAACAGTGGAGTCGCCAAGTGCAAGCTACAATCTTCAAGGTACTAATTTATGATGCACCTTCACAATCAAAATTTATTTGTTGTTCAATCCTAGGGAATTGTCTTCAATTTGTTCCCCGAAAATGGAGACAAGAATGTTATCATTGAGAGTCACCCTCATATTTTAAGAGGACAATCTTAGTACCCATCAAAATGTTGGTGGAGGTAGGTTTATGAGAGTAGGTCAAATGGACAAAGCTCGGTACAAGAATGTTTAAACACAAAAACTAGACAAGCGATGCATAAGGAAATGAGGTCCTCATTAAATTCAGTGAGTGATTAAGGCTAAATATGAGCAGAAGGAAGACTTAGTGAGAAAAGTGGACAAGTCTTCCATGAGCATCCAACCTTCAAGCAGCTTGGTGAAAAAAAACGTAGGCACAAGAGAACTCTTGAACTCAAGTTTAAGATACTGAAATATATCACAACAATATTATAATCAAACCCCCATTACAATACAACTACAACAACTCATTTGGATCATCCATTCACGATCATTTCAGCATAAGAGGAAATAAGACAACGAAAGAAAACATTGAAGCAGGTCACAACCGCATTATAATCAAACCTCCATTACAATACAACTGAAACACCTCATCTGGATCTTCCATGCACGAGTGTTTCAGCACAAAAGTAAACAGATGATGAAAGAATTTGACTTCTATTAATGAGAAAGTCTCAGATCTCATACATAACCAGAGAACAATTCTTCTATCAAACTATTACAAATTGGGAGCTCTGCTCAACCATAGACCCTAACATATTCTTCAACTGATGTATTTATACCCAAAACAGTATCTAGTGTCTTCTCTTGTCTGTCATGTTCCTTATGTCAGAAGGAAACCTTGATTAATATGGGCGTGCAGGAGAAACTACCCTTTGTTGTACTTTGTGTTGACAACTTTTTGTCTCCTCGGCCAGACCCTCCATGCTTCCATTTAAAGGGGGTAGCAGACATTTCAACTACTAGTCCTTATTTCATTAACTAATATCTTCTTGGGATCAGGATGTGGAAAAATTGTCCTCTGCAATACTTCGAGCTAACAGTTTTATGTCTCCTCGATCAGACCCTCAATGCTTCCATTTAAGGGGGTTGTTTATTTTTCTCTTCCCTCCAGTGATAGACTGGTCATGGTCTGCTAATGTTTACCTTCTCTTTGTGATGCTCCTTTGATGAATTGGCTTAACGCCCAGTTTATGTTGCCACGCATTGATCTTGGATTGGACCCCATATAAGCACGTGATTACGGAAGCTACCAAGGGAGGCTTGGGTCCACACCATTTTTCCCAGCGCAATCCACCACCAAATGCCACGTACCTCTTGAGCTATATTATGGTTTTGATTGTGGGACCGCTCTAGAATTTTATCATTCGAGCATGTTTTTTACCCGCAATGAAGTGTGATCATCGATCTACTGCAAATTCGTGATTTGGGAAAACCTGCTATTTTAGTGCCCCTACTAAAATATATCCGTCTACCAACTCCATAACCCTTTTAGATTGTGCTTAGAGATGGAGCCAATTTTGGTGCTTGGGAGCTTTGAATGCTGAGCAGGAAAACCTCTCGGAGGATGATCTCATGAATATGACGTGGCAGCGTCTCACTAACTTTGAGACTTCATACCTTTTGGTGATAATTTTGCAAACATCAATAGTTCTTGTTGATTTGAGATAAACAGTCCACAATTACTTCAAGAGTTCGGGCTTTGGGCCTTTTCAATGCATATATTTTACAACCCTCTGAAGCGTCGTATCTCCAAAGTGTGAGATCTACCTCCACATTGTTAGGGTCCTATAGTTATAGGAGATCTGATGATTCAGATATCATTTGTGGGTCTCATGATGAAGTTCTTGGTTTGTTGGTCTCTCGATTGTTTCCATTTCCCCTCCATCCATTTTCGCCTGATCCTTCATCACCCTACTGCATCCTTCATCCACCTCTGTGCCACTCACTCCCTCATCCATTTGTCCCATTGGCTACATCTTGCCCGCCACCCATCCATGAATAAACAAACTTAGGCTAAAAAGAACAATAGATTAATAATATTAGTAATAAAATTAGTGTAGTTAATTTAATCAAAATATGTTAGAATAATTATTAATTAATTAATAATTAAGTTAGTTGTTAAATTAGTAATAAGGTTAGGGTTTATTAATTAAACATTAAATAAAACAAATACAAATTAAAAAACATTAATAAAAACATATGAAATATAATAAACATATATATTAAAACATATAAAATAAAAAATAAAAAATACATATAAATTAAATAAAACATATAACAAAAAAACAAATATAAAAAGTAAGTTAAAACAAATAAAATAAAATGTAAACTAAATAATAAACTAATGAAACATAAATAGAACAAAACGTAATAAAAACAAATATAATAAAACATAAAACCAAATATTAAAAAGGAAAACACATACATTATATAAAAAAACAAAAACAATAAAATGAAAGTCACATCATTTTCCCTCCCGCAACTTTACCTTCACACATCCCCAAAATTTAATCCACGGACATAAAAAATTTCGGACCCTTCGTGCTTTTCGAACTTTATCGGGGGGGGGGGGTCCGATAAGTGGTATTGGGAGGGACACTTGTCACCTCCAGGTTATTTAGGACCCCCCCTCCCAATACCACTTACCACGTCAGGGGGGGTCTGGAATACCACCCTTCCCCCAAAAAACCGCCCTCCCCCAAAAACTAAAAACCGTCATTTTTTCCATTTTGACCATTTTTTTTCTGGGAAGGATTCGAAGCAAACTAAAACAAATTTTGGAAAACCAAGAGAGTTTTTTCTCCTTAACGGGATGAAGAACAAAAAACTCTCTCCATTTTTTCACAGGTGCCACCATCTGGGAGAATCAAAGCTATCTTTCAACCTCATTTTTCGGATTCCGGTTCTTTCTGTTTCAACCCTAATTTTGCGAGAGCCGTATCAGTGAGATAGAGGCGAATTTGGAAAAACCAAAAGAGTTTTTTGTCCGAAACATACTCATACACAATAAACTCCTTCATTTTCTTCCCAGGTGTCAGCATTAAAGAGAAACAAATGTCTGAGCAGACCCCTTTTTTACATAAATTTGGCCCATCTTTCATGGCGGACAGTTCAGGATTTTTGGGGATTTGTTTCTTTTTTTGGCCGAGGTGGTTAAATACGACTTCCTAAACTTGATGGGGGATCTCTCCTATTTATTGACTCTTAATGTAAAATGGTTTTTGATTCTGGACCCAAGAAGAGGAGGGACCATGATTGAACTTTGTATCAGAGCTCACAGAGCTTTTTGTATTTCATCAATCCAATAATACAGTCACAACAGCTACAGGATTCATGTTTCATTTTTGGTGGTGATGTTTTTATTATTCACTATGATTTGTTTCCATTGTATTTCTTAAGTTATTCATATTCTGAATTATGCAAATAAGTTCAAAGAACAAAATTTGTTGAGACATACACTATGTTTCTGGCTTTGACATAATTGTCAATGTTTTCTTCTCAATGGTTAATTTCAGGATTCTTGATTGCCCTATTATTGCCTGGTCCTCTCACCTTGCTCCTCTAAATCCAAAATCAAGTTCAAAGAATCCAACAAGAGTGCCTACCTTGCCCTATAAGGCTGTCTGCAAAACTTGTTTTTTATTGAACTTCAGGCTATGAACCCATTACCCAATGGACCTCTTTTCTCCTGTTTCAGCCAACCATTTAAAAAATCCAAACTCTAAACTCATTAGCTAGCCTAATATCTATTCAAACAAATCTATATAAAACAGAGAGATCCCTCTCTAAGTCTTGGAGGGATAGATCCAAGACTCGAAGTGGTTTTGATGTTGCCTCTATGACTGCCTCCATATCCTTCGGCAAATTACAGAGTGCTAACACACATGTCCTCTTGTTTTAAACGACTGAGATTTACTTCAGGAGTTCAGGCTTCAAGATTTTTCTCTTATTTGTTGGTGCAATCCTTAGAAGTGTCGTATCTCTGAAGTGTTACATCTGCCTCCATGTGTCCTCTTTTTTTGGACGGTTGTGATTCACTTTCGTAGTTTGGGCTTCAGGAATTTTCTCTTGTTTGCTTGTGCAATCCTCTGAAGTGTCGTATCTCTGAAGTGTTAGATCTTCCAACGCGCGTCCTCAGCGTTCAATGGCTCATATTTACTTCAAGAATTCAAGCCTTCGGGAGTCCTTTACTTAATCAGATTTTGCTTGCTTCCCCCCAGAGTGTGATATCATCAAACATGTGTCATTTGCTTGAATATCAATCGCCACGGGTGGTTGCGGGCTCACCACTTGCACAAACTTTAATTTCCCCCCTGATCCTCACAATGCGAAGATGATCGTTCGTAGTGGGATCGATATGCACTGTTGATCTGTTGATCTAGCAATATCAACAATCTTGAGCAATTGCAGGCATACAACTTGGAAGAAATTTAATTTTCTTTTTGATCCTTGCAATGCCTCCCCACCGTCGATCTCTCTCCAATATAGAAGTTACATTTCGGATTTGTCTATTAGCACTGGTGGGTCATCACAGATTTCGAATATAGTGCACATCATCCATCCTAATGATAGGCTTAGACATTGGGAGAATCAAACATCATACAATACATACTCCTTCAGTCATTTGAGTTTGATTCCTTTAACTTCTCCCTGCTGCTACGAAAATTACCGGTTTGTTGATGCTCTATTTTCCTTGGTTGTAGATCGCATAGCAAGAATGTTGAGTATGACCTCCTCTCAGCATTGGTACCTGGCACCATTCAACATGCACAAATCAGTGACCTCAAAGTAACCTCAAAATAAAATATGAATACCGATCATTTGGACCCACAGAGATGAAACATTAATTAATTAAGAGTTAGTGAATGTTTCCCTGAGTTTGATTCTTGGTCCCCCTACCCACAATTGAGGTGTTGTGTTTTTCGCGGCTATTGATGAAGTGCTAGATATTAATCCTAAAAAATGTAAATAATTGGTGAGGAATTTATCGAATCACATAATAGGGAAGTTGTATATCTCATAAAGAAATTTCTAATGTTTTAAGGAACGTGTGAAACGGGAACCCGAGGGTAAAATTATGTCTAAAATAAATAAGGCAATTCGATAAGGTCTTGTCCCTATTCTAGAGAAGTTCATAGAAACTCCTCCACTATGAATCAGAGCTCATCACATGAACTTATCTAGTGTGAATTGGAGCTCATCGTATGAACTCCTTCGGTCTGAACCAGAGCTCATCGCACGAACTCCTCCAATGTGAACCAGCGAGGATGGCATGAACTGATTCGATTCATCGAGGAAGAAGCCATGAAATTATTTTTTGCTAGTGATTGGATGGTTGATGTAAGCCTTAGAACATTGGGGAATCACTATTCAAGTCTCATTGTATAGAACTTGTGAGTGATCATTGTGATATCTAAGCTTAGATTGTGTTTTCCGTATCATTATTATGTTGTGTGCAAACATAGATCAAGTCATCATGCATTGGTTCTAATCCGAGAAGGTTCACATTAAGGCTTGATTAAAAGATCAATATATTCTCATAAAAATTTAAAAGGGGGTGGTTATGGGGGCCCCTCTCCCCTTCATGGTGAAGGCACATTGTTAAATAAAGGATTTGTTAATAAATGAGAAAAAGGGGGGGTGGCCACGCACCTTCCCCTTCCCCTTCCACATACCATGCTTAAGTAATGATGGGGTCATGGGTTGCTATCCCCCCTCCAATATCCAATCCATCACCATATCATACACCAAACCTACATATGTTCAAAACCCATGCATATTCAAAAAATGTGATACTTTTCATACTATCCAAGTTCATATGAAGCATAGTGACATATCGACGAAGTTCATGTCAAGGCTAGTAAACACACTTAGAACCGATTTCAATGTTGTTAACTTCTCTGGTGGAGTAGTGAAGGTGCAAATGGTCTTTGTTTATCAGCACGCGTGGGGGTTTTAATAAAAATTGGCTAGTTGGAAGGGGAGGTGAGTGGGATATCCCCTCCCATACTCCATGTAACCCTTCAAAATAAAAAAAACCTTCCTCCATTACAACGATTGAACCCACCACTTGCTTGTTGAAGTTTTCATTTTTTTAATTATATTTTAACTTAAATTACTTTAATTTAAATGAATTTAAAATTAAATGATCTTTAAATTTAAAAACATTTAAATTACAAAATTTTAATCAAATATAATTTAACTTGAAATAATTTATATTTGTTCAATGTGACTATTGTGTAGGGGCATGAAAAGGAGGATGTTAACCAGTTACATTGTCGAAGAAGATCTTGACATTGCCTAGTGTGATTTCACAAGCCCATAACTTACTCATATGTCATCCAATTTGGGTAGTGTTTTTTTGTGGTGCGAAGAGTGCGGGGAGATGCTTATAGAGAGATAACTGAACATGTTGTTCAAGCATTCTATCAGTGTAAATACTAATGAGGTTGGTTTGGGAAATAACTATTTGGTGATCGGTTTGGCACTTTTAGGCCTCAGATTTCAATTATGAAAGTTGTGTTGGAATTGTAATCACGTAGTTTATATAGTTGGCACGTTTTGATAATGACAAATACACTTTGAATAATGCCAAAAAATTGTGATCAAAGGTGTTTTTTAATGCAGGTTTGAGTCTCTTTCTTGCTGATGTTTTTCCCAAGTTCCATGGATGATTTTAGGGGCTAAATTTCTCTCATGGGCTAATTTTCCATGGTTTTTCCAAAAACAAGATTCACTATTTTAAAAATGATTCGCCCAAATTCTATAGGATAAAATTATTTTACCTTAAAAATCGCCAAAAAATTATAAAAACTATATAAAATCCTTAGAAATTTGAATATTTTTACAAAACTATAGCCAAACATTTATAGTTGGCATATGAAGGATTATTAAGATTCCCCAAGGTTTCTACATTTTAAAATAAATTTCCATCCTTAAAATCATCCCTACCAAGTTCAATTATGTGAGCTCATGCCTAGCTCTTAATGTTAGAGTGAATGCCAATGTAGCCAATCAAGTAACTCCACACCTGCAAGAGTATGTTCATAAGAAGTAAACTGAAGAAAATGGAGCAGTGGGGGATCAAAGATAGGAAGCATTGATTCAAGAAAATCACTACACAACATGTTAATTTTTATAGTGTTATGGTTCATGGTAAATGTAGACATGTAGGATTCCTCCAACCAAGACTCAATTCCATTATAAAATTTACAATGACAAGCACAAGACTATTGGAAGAAGATTGAAAATGAGTGGCATACCTGATGAGACCCATCCATGAATTTTGCATGCAATGTACCATGTGGGAGAGTCTCAATATGGTTGGTATCATTCATTACAGGGGTAGAAGCAAGACATTGAAACCCTGACATAACCCTTGGTTGAAACCAAAGTGCTTCATTATCCAGGCAAGTCATCGTGGGCCTACATTTTACATACCCCATATGCTAAGCGGAGATATGATATCTGATAGTTTGAGTGAAGCACTAAGTGAAATATGGATCCAAGATTCCTCCTATAACATCATCAAAATCATGTGAGGAGTATTGGAGTATTAATATAGAATCCAAGGATGACCGATGCATCTTCCCCTTAATATTGACATGTGATTCTATAGTAGATTGAGATGACAGTGCTTCTTGGATCAACTCGATGTTTCCTGCGCTTCATACGGTGATGGGATATTCCTTTGTTGTGATTTTGTAATGTGGATAAAAAAACTCATCATGCTCTGCATACTTTAAATTTTCTATTGTTAACATTTGTGCATTGAGATCAGAAATTTTAGATTGCACAGGATCAAAATGATAGGTTATTACTCACATTCAATTTCAGATAAAAAAAGTAGTCATTGAAAATAGGGTTATCGAGATCAAATTGTGATTCATCATGTTTCGGAAATGGAAAAATACTTACAACTTCATGCATCCTAGATGGACTATCATGAAGAATGATTCTTTGATCGATCAAAGCTGAGAGATCTTCTTGTTCTGTTTTTTCATTTAGTGTTCCATTGTAAGAGTAATGTAAATGCTGGATTGGATTATAAACAAGTGGATTCTCATGTGAATGATTATCATCAAACATATTTGTATAAAGAGAATGGAGATATTCAAATTCTGGAAATGAAGGAATTTATTCAATAGGATATTTGTCACAGACCAAAGTGTGTTCATGATTTTATGAATGGGTGACAGTAGATGGTTCACAGTCTGATTTTAAGGGGTTTAATATTTCTAGTAAAGTTTCCCACATAGCTATAACATAGTGTTGATTATATATCATGGAATCCCCATCATTCATTTAAATATACAAATCTTGTGAATGAGAGGTGATAATATCGTACCCTTCAAAAATAGAGACGAGATATGAAAACCAATCAAAGATCTCTTGGTTTGAGATTTTGTCAGTTTTAGGAAATATACAATAAGTCTGCATAACTCTTAAAAAGAAATCATCCACAGATTTGTTTCTAAGCCTACAAATTTCTCCAATTCCATTGAAGAGTTCATGATAAACATAATCGCCATGAGTAGTGACAAATATTTTCATGAATTGTTTCTACATATGAATCAATTTAGCTGGAAATGTCCTAAACCAGGATTTAATCCTCCCTTCGAATGTGAGGATAAACAATCG
>JASDQU010437500.1:20463-32213 GCA_032191745.1 Picea mariana | reverse complement strand
TGGAGGAGGTTCTCCTATTCTTTAAAGAGTTATTGTGTAGTTTATCTCACTTGTATAATTTGGATTTGGGATCCATGCTCACATTGGTGTACATGGTGTGTACTTATGGTTTATTGTGACATTTTAAGCATTTGGATCATAACATTTGGTATCATAGTATCGATCTGAGGGTTTTTTTGCTTCAAGCAAGTCATCTTGTAATTTTCGCTATAATTTTTTTCTGCAAAGTTTCAAACTATGAAATTTTCATAATACTCCAAAGACATAGCAAGGTACCTCTAGTAAAAAATCCAGATTCTTGGTTGTTACATTTTTGGAGATATAGCTCATGGAATATAGAGTTTTCGAATCATCCTAAATTCAGTTGTAAACAAGTCATATCAATATTTTTGTTATAACATTTTTTATGAGAAGTCTTGAACTATTAAATGGTCATAATTTTGAGAAAATGTGGTGAAGTTCTCTTGGAAAAACTTCCAGGTTCTCAATCATTCTCATTTCTGAGATACATCCTATAGAATTTATGGATTTTTACTAGCCCTTAAATCAGTCTCAAACAAGTCATTTTGGGAAATTCATTATAATAGTTTTTTGGTAATGTTTCAGATTGTGAAACTTTTAGGATCCTCAGGAGACATAGAAAATTACTTGTGATAAAAAATTTAGATTTTGGATCGTCTTAATTTCTAAGATATGGACTATTGTAAGTAGGGGTATTTGACTAGTCCTCAAACAAGTGTTCTTGGTAGAAGTGACATATATGAAGCTTGGAAATTCCAAATTGAGTGTCACCAGTTCTTTTGGAAAGGATACAGAAAATAATATTGCAGGTAGAAATTTTATATTCAAATATCAAATATTTGACACGTGATAGTCCATACAAGTTCATTATATAAAAAGGTCCAAGAATCAACAAGTTTTTGGAAAGTTACCATAAATTTCATTTGTCACATAAAATTTTGGTCAGACCTATGGTATTGCAGAGAAGACATATAAGAGTACTACAAGCCAAAATGTTAGATTCAAAACATCCAAAAAATTCAGAGATACATCAAACGGAAGGTTCGTCAAAAGGACATACTCCAATTCAGGGTTTAAAGGTATGTTCACCTAAAATTTTCATAACTTTTGATTGGGATGTCTGATTAAGTTGATTCAAAATCCATTGGAAAGAGGAAACATAGGATAATATGTTGGAAATATAAAAATAACCATTTTGGATATTAGTTTCAATATATTTATGTTGTGATTTGAGTATTATGGTTATATCTCACTTAAGAATCAATGTCAATACCTATATTTACAGGAGATGATGATAAAGATGAAATCAATCCCATGGAATGCTTGAGGAGGGTAAAAGAGTATTGTAAGAATTATTTTTAGGAAAGCCTTAAGTTTGATGGTGAAGCTTGCAAGTGGTGAGATAGCCTTGATGAAGTAATGTTTGGTAGGAAGTTTTGGGGATGGAATGATGAGAATAGACGAGGTATAAGGAAAAGGCATAGGAAGGGAGAAGGAATAAGAAGATCAATAAGCTCAATAAATAATAGAGAGGAAAGAGGAGAAGAAGGGGGATAAGAAAGAATAGCTAGCGCAAAATCTGGGAAAACTAGTCAAGCATGAGTTGTATCCAACTCATAATTAGTTGTCTCCAACCGAGAATGAGTTGTAGACAACTCACAATGAGGTTTCAAAAGGCTCTGATCATAAGGTATAAATATTTAAATGATGTCGCAATCTCAAGGGCCCGAAGAGAGATAGGTAAATATAGAGAGAAAGAGAGTTTCAGTGTGCAAAACATTGTAAAGAAGTTACAAATGTGAGGAGAATTGTATGCTAAGCATCTGTTATAGCGCAGAGTGCAACCAAGACAATTAAATATAATAAAGAAGCCAATATTTTGTGGATGTATCCTAGAGGGGGGTGAACCATGGTAACCATGTGTAGAACTGTGCTTTTGGATGTTAATTCATGTCTGTAATGTGAATGTGTGTTTATCTAAAGTTGTTTGTACTTTTATCTTTAATGTCGATGATGATATAGTAGTCGATAGTAACCATGACTGCATGTTTAAACCCTAAATGGCATAACTATGGGCATATGTGCATATATAACTAAGTAACGAGTTCAGGGTAGCAACGGTCTAGTACGCAAGAGGATCATGTAGATATGAAAGAGTGGGTATTTGATCTTTCCCTCACCTTTGTAGAATATTGGTTCCTACAGTTCCCATAAAGATACCTCGGGTGAGACTTTGCTTGCATGCAGGTGATGCCAAGAGCATCGGTGCTTGTATGGCTTTATTGGACTAAGTAACTTTAACCCAAGGTCTTGAACCTACCTATGTGCGCACCAACAAATGGCTCTGTTGTCAGGACCTAGAATCTGGAAGTGAGGGAATGTTTTGGAGACAAAAAAGGAAGGAGATAATTGAATGGATGGAACAAAAGGAACAATAATTTACTTGGAAGGAGAATAAAAACCCTTCGTTAAAGAACAAACAATGGTTGCAAAGGTATGTGTACACAGACTTGCATGAGATGTTGTTTTGGTGAATTTCCAAACCTTTTAGTAGAATGGCTGGAAATATCTGTGGAAAATATCGGTAGACATAGAACAGTCGCGCCAAAGAACTGGACTCTTGAACTAGTGGGACAAGTGGACTCAGTAGACAATATGACTTCCTGTGCAGTTGAATTTTGGCTGGATAGTATATTGGGAGGCTACATAACATAATTTTCCATAGATTGTACCCAAGATTACAGTGTCACAGAAAGATACTTATTTAAAGGCCCACGAGAAAGATTCATAAAGTCGTTAGATACCTGGATAAAAATGTTGTTATGCGATAAATAAGTGATGACGATGGAGTCAGATAGCTAAGAAAGTTTTCACACACAGGGGGACTGGGGTTTTTTACTGGGATATGATATGAGGGTAGGAAAAATGGATAAAGGAAGGGAAGGTTGAGAATGCAAGAGAAAGAGGAAGGGATACCAGAAGGAGAAGATGAATTTGGAGTTATGTGCAGTGGGAGAAGGTACAAGAAGTTGAGAAATGCAGATGAAGAGAGAGAGCAGTGCATTGAGCACCCAAAAATTCATGCATATATATGTATCATATAAGTATAGCAGACAAAAGTAGAAGAAGAAGATATTCAGTTCAATCCAGTTATAGAATAACTAGTAAGTCCTTCCCAAGCTGAGTCCTAGGTCGAAACCATAACCACTTGTGCATCACCTGAATCTGAGACAACGTTTGAATACCTCTCCAGAGCACTTGTAATTAGTAGAGGAAGTCAAATTGATAGTAACCAAAGTAATAGTAGCAGTACAATTAATCAAAATAAACTAGTATAACTAGGAAGAGGTTCTACACACGACAACATGGCAGGAGTAGATGACACACTAAGATTACTATATTTCAAAGGAATTGGATCGGAAGACCCAAAACAACATATATTCATATGTGAAACCATCTGGACTGCAAATAATTTCCAAGATGATGGTGAAAATATCACGCAGTTGGCAAAAACCTTTAGAGGATGCGTGCTAGTTTGGTACATGAAGCTCCAAAGTACCACACTATTAGGTGAAACAAGGACATTAACATATATTGCACAAGAATTATTAAAATAATTCAAGAAACCAAATTTTGAGTCATAGTACATTACCGATCTCAAGGAGATCAAGCAAGTATAGATTGATTCAGTATGGAAGTTCAATCAAAGATTCAAAGATGTGGCAAGTAGATTAACATTCCAAATACCTGATCAACAACATAGAGAGTGGTTTATTGTAAGATTGATAACTCATATATATAGTCCTTTAATACAACAAAAGGTTACATCATAGTCTAAGATGTTGGATATTTCTATGAAGTTAGAAGCCTCTCTAGTTGGATACAACAGTGGAATGGCATAGATACAAAACAAACTAGATGCATTAACAATTTAGTTGGTAGAAAATAGGAAGGGGAAAGAGAAACAGGAACAAGTCCAGTGCACCAAGTGTAGGACTGAGGGTCACCACAAAGACGAGTTTCCAACCTTTGCACAATACTTAGCAACTGGGGCACCAAAACCACTACCAAGAGGAGGATACTGTGAGATATGAAAGAAATAGGGACATAACCCCCATGAGTTCTAGTTATTACAAAAATATCATAGTACCCCAAGAAGCTTATTATGTAGCTTTTGCAAATCAATGGGACATGAAGACAAGGATTGTTGTGCATTTGATCTAATGAGGGAATGCACATTAGATATGTACATAATTTAGGAGGAGAATGTTGTGATAGAAGGGGGAGGGAAATATAATAATCAAAGAGGATTTAATCAAGGAAACCGAGGAGGATTCGGTAGGGGTCGAGGTAGAGAAAGAGTTCAGATAGGAGGAAGAGGCCCCATAATATGATATAACTGCAACCAACCAGGAAAACTAGCACAAGATTTTCAAAACCCCTGCACAACATGCACTTACTATTGGGCGTTAGAACATGAGACAAAGGACTCCCCATAATTGTTGGCAAAGTGGCAGGCCAGAGGCAATCAAAACCAGAACTTGAACCTTCAAAAGATATTAGTTGAGATACGGGATGAAGGACCCAAAATAGAATTTGTTACATGTGGAGGAACCAAAACATGGATAGATGCAACCAATGAAAGGAAACATGTTGAGAAATGGGTAAATAAATAATAAGTACCCATGCCAACATTCAATCCCCGAGACAAAAAAGATACCTATAAAAGGATGAGGGAGGAAATATTATGATAAGAGCAGGTAGCATTAACATATTATACACCATATATAGTGGATAGGCCTCCCACTAATGACCAGGCTATGACCAAAGGATTGTTGGAGAAGGTAAGTACCTTAGAAAAAAAATTGAAGAGTTTCCTAGAGATGGTTGAAGATGAAAAGGAATTGCATACATTATGATCTATGGTCAATCACTATGCTCAAGGAAAGGCAGTCCCTATTTAAAATAAAGTAGTGAACCATCTATTGCGCAAGAAAAAAACCAATGGAGAGTTCAGGTTCAGTGCATAGAATTGAGGATGCGACATAGACAATGTGATTTCAGAGTTAGGATTCGATGTGAGCGTGTTACCTAAGAAGACATGGGAAATGATGGAGAAACCCAAGTGAGTTTGTTCACCCATTCAATTGAGATTAGAAAACTAGTACAAAATAGTACCTATTGGCAGATTAACAAGAATACCTATGAATATAGATGGAGTTCATAGTGCCAGTGACTTTGAAGTTATTGAGATTGTGGACGACAACCAACCATACCCAGTGTTAATGAGACTAGAATGGGCCTTCGATAACCAAGACATTATCAATCTGAAAATGAGAGAGATGATGTTTTAAGTAGGAGAGATGAAAGTTATTGTTCCATTAGACCCAAAAGGAGGAAGGAGGTACATAGAACCAGCGAAGGGAGATGAAATTGGAAACATGTATAACATGACTACGAGGATGGATCACTATGTTAACCCCATTGCAGATGGTGATTTGAGTTGGAGAAGCATGAGTTTGTGTACATCAGACTCAGAAGGAGGTCTAGAAAATTGGCAAGAGAGAATGCATGAAGTCTCAACACAACGATGTGCACGCATGACCAAATCAGTACATTGGATTGGAATATAACTATGCAACCCACCTAATTATGACAGGTTGAAAAATATAACAACATTTGTACACACATTAGAGGCACATGTACTGGAACAACAAAGGTTACTAGCATTGGACATTGTACTGAAAGCCACCCCAACCAGATGGTGGGCGACACACAAAGAAAACATAGAAGACTTGCAACATTGTAGGAGACTAATACAAGTGAAATTCAATACTCATGTTGGAGACATGATGAAGAAGTATATCGGGAAAGGAAACCCAACAGATCATGTTGTGCAAAGTAAAAAATCGTGGAATTCAGTACCAAGGAAAGAATGGACACACAGGTTCATACATACCCTTGACACCATCCCAAAGAACGGGTACCTAGAACTAGAAATGCAAAGAGATACAACAGACTAGGATTACATAACTCAAATATTCCAAGTAAAATCTAACTTTTAGAATGATTCATCCCTAATAAATATAGTGCTACAAGCGATTAAACAGAAAATCCTCACCGAAGAAGAATCAATGGAAGTAATATGTGTATGCAACACACACAACGCCTCTATGAAAGTTCACAAGTTATTGGAATGTTACAATGTGACACAGGAGGATCAGGATGACGAAGATCTCTGCAATACCAAAGTATCGAAAACATATGGGGAACGAATAGTAGATGGATTGGATATGGAATCCACAACATACACGCAAATAGTCAAGACATGAAAATTTAATATTGGGATAGAGGAGATCCTTAAGTTTGCACAGATAGGAGATTATTGGGATAAGGAAACTGTAGAAAAGATAGTAGATCTACTACACGAATGCCACGAGATATTCCCAACTACACTCTCAAAGATTAAAGGGATAGCAGTAAAGATAGGAGATATGAAAGTCCCACTGAAATTAGGTGCTAAACCAGTGAAGCAGAGACCCTACATATTGAACCCAAGATATAAAGAAAAAGTAAACGAGGAAATAGACTGGATGTTAAAGGCATGAGTCATCGAACCGGTTGAGGAATTGAAATGGATAAGTCCCATGGTAGTGCAGGACAAGAAAATAGCGGGTATAATAATTTGCATCGACTTGAGGAAAATGAATGATGCATTCCTACACAATCCATTCCCAACACCATTTACAGATGAAGTACTGGAAAACGTAGGCAGAAAAGAAGTCTATTCGTTCAAAGATGGTTTTTTAGGCTACCATTAGATAAGAATTGTGGAAAAAGAGAGACATAAGATTACATTCACCACAAAATAGGGAATTTTTCAATACACGGTGATGCCATTTGGGTTAAAGAATGCACATGCGGTATTTTCAAGAGTAATTGTCGCAGTGTTTAAGGATTTTATTAATAAGTTTCTTGAAGTGTACTTGGATGACTAGACTGTATTTATCCCATTACAGGATCATCTTGAATTGCTAATATTGATGTTGGATAAGTGTAGACATCATATATCCTTAAACTTAAGGAAGTGTATTTTTTGTGCACCATTTGAAATATTATTGGGACACATGGTATTCAAACAAGGCTTAGTAGTTGATCATGCAAAGATTGGATTTATTCTAGACTTACAACCACCCACATCATTCAAATGGCTACGTGAAATATTAGGTCACACAGGGTATTACAATAAATTTATCAAAGGATACACATAGAATATAGCACCAATGGAAAAATTATTGAAAAAACAAGCGAAGTTCCAGTGGAATGGTGATTGTCAAAAAGGACTTGACACACTGAAACAAAAGTTAGTCACTATGTCGATATTAATTTTCCCAGAATGGAACAAGGACTTTCATGTACATGTGGATGCCTCATCAATATCATTGGGCGTGATCTTGTCACATCCAAGCAAGGGAGAGATAGATCACCCAATCTCTTTTGCAAGTAGGAAACTATCAACAACGGAAAAAAAACTATACCACAACAGAACATGAGGAATTGGACATGTTCTGTGCGCTACAAAAGTTTAGACACTACTTACTAGGCTCACACTTAAATATGTACAAAGATAATTATGTATTGAGGTATCTGGTTAACAAGATAGTGTTGGGGGGGAGGATTTGTAGATGGATCCTATTATTCCAGGAATACGACTTTGAAGTATTCGTAAAACCAGGTAAACTCAATGCAAGACTGGATCACTTGGCATGCATACTCTCAAGAGAAGAGACCATAAACCTAGATGAAATCTTATTAGATGCACAATTTTTTTTGGGCAAGATGGTGGATGATTATTTTACAGACATTATACAATTATTAAGCATAGGGATGGCCCCCTCAGACATGACAGTTGTGCAGAAAAATCAATTGGTAGTGAAGGTTATGAACTACCAATTGATTTTAGGAAGCCTATATAAACTGAGCACAGATGGAATATTGCGACACTGTGTGGTCGAACATGAAAGACCAATTATATTAGTAGAAGTGAATGATGAACTAGTAGGAGGACATTATGTAGGTAAATCCATTGCACAAAAAATATTATGCATGTGACTATGGTGGCCTACACCCCACAGGGACGCAAGATCTAGATTTAGGAGTGGAACGAACTGATTAACATATTGAATACAATAAGCACAAAAATATGAATAACAACACAAATATCCAGTGAACAATATCTTTTATTGAATAAATGAAATAGGTTGAAACTATAAAATTGTTGAACTGAAACACTTGCTCGGACACTTGCTCGAATGGTGGTAGCTATCTTTGAGAAGAGATGTGGCTGCTACACGCATCTGTTTGAGCAGAATGATTACAATGAGGCTCCAAGGGAATTTTTTATATTACACATGAATTCCAAAAACCTAGACATCCAAAAACCTAACCCTAGGAGGTGAAACACCAAAATTTATGTGGGCCCCTATGGTTAAGTTGGTACCTCAACTTCCCGGGGTCGTAATTTTTGCATACAACCTCCGTTTTAGGCATGTGATATTCCGTTGGAAAGGTATTTCAGATAAATACACATTATACCATAAAATTCTAACTATGTCTATAGTTTGACTATGGCAAGCCAAGAAAACAATATTTAGGGCCCCAAAACAGTCCTGGAAGTAAAACAATATGTGATGACATGAAAACATACAAAATAAGCTAGTTGGATTAGATGGGAGGCCACCGATATCCACTCAAAATATGTGTAGGGCTTCAGACAACCCTGGAAGTGTAGAACTCACAATTACAAAGAAGTACAACATAACTTGTTGAACTAAAAATGATCAAGAGGAGACAGTTGGAATATGTGGGTGGCCACCAATATCCACCTGGATCAATCCTCCCACTTTAGGAAGAAATGGTCTCCATTTCATTGAGTTCCCCCATCAAGTGAGGAAAATTCTGATGAATTTGGCCCCAAGTGATCCACTTTCCTAGGTGTAGGAGTTTTCCTACCTTGAAAACCCGATAAAGTTGGATCCTCTGCTGGGGAGTTCCCTTGACCTGTGTGTCCATGATCTGATCAATGGATTCTTGTTCCATGTAGTCAAGTTGAGCTATGTTGGTGTCAGTAGTTCTGTGATCTATGAGGTGTCCAATAATGGTGGGAAATATGGCCAAAGGAGGTCCACATTGAACGTTGGGTGCAATCCAAGGAAGGGTGGAGTGTTGAGCTCAAAATCATTACTACCCACAACCTTGGTGATAGTGTAAGGCACATAGAAAAGTGGGTGGAGCTTCCTATGGGGCCCTATAAGATGCTCCTTCTACAAATTTAACTAGAATTTGTCTCCAACCTAAAATCAGTCTAGTACCTTGTGTTCATCATGGTGCTACTTGTACTTAGCATTGGATTTCTGCAAAATATCATGGACCTATTGGAGTATGTGTTTAATCCACTCGATGAATCTGGTGGCTTTGTCAGTCTCAAACTAAACATGGGAAGATTTTGTCTGTGTGGTGGCAAGAGGTAGTGCAACATCAATGGGACCCAGGGGTTGAAATCCCAACCCCACCTAAAATGGGCTATATTCGATGGAGCTATGGAGAGCCATGTTGTAATTGTGTTGAACATATGGAGACTCTCATCCAATGTACATGGATGCTTGGAGTTGTACATGCGCAGGATGTGCACAATCATCTGATTGACGACCCTTTTTTGTTTGTCTATTTGGGGGTGGAAAGCAGTGGATTTAGTGAGTTTGGTGTCCAACTGTCACCAGAGACTCGACCAAAATGTGACGAGGAACATGTTGTCCCGATTGGAGATGATGGTCTATGGTATCGCAAAATGGACCCATACTCATTTGAAGAAGATCTTGGTAGTATCTCCCACAGTGATATTCTTCTTGCAGGCTGTGAGGATGGCCATCTTTGAAAACCGATCAATGATCATAAATACACAATTATTTCCTTTCTTGGTGGATGAAATTCCATACATGTAATACATTGATATGGATTCCCAAGGATTCTCGGGAATAGGAAGACGGGTGTATAATCCTTGCTTCTTGATAGTTGGCTTGGAAATGGCACATGCAATGCAAGATCTGATATACTTGTTGATGTCCTATCAAATTTTTGGCCAATAAAACATTTCTGTAGAATGGCCACAATTTTCTCCACACCAAAATGCCATGCCATCCCACTGTAGTGGGCTTCCCAAATCAAATTTGCACACTCTCATTTAAGAACAAAAAGATGGCCTAGTTTGCATAAGAGTTCATCCTAAATGTGAAAATCATTGACAATTGTGTATGTAACCAAGAGTTGATAGGTGGTGGCAAAGTATGGATCTTGCTGATAAAGTTGGGGCCACTCAGATTCCTCATGTCCATAGGAATGGAGCACAATGGTGAGTGCATCCATAGGAGGTCGAATGAGGTAGTCAACGACACAATTTGAGCTCCATGTATTATACTTGATGTTGAGATGGAACTGCTAGAAGTAGGTGGACCACTTCTGATGGCAGTCGTTCTACAATTTCCCATGTGTTTGGATGAAATGAAAAGTGTTGTGATCAGTGTGGATGATCGTCTCCTTTCCCAGAATGTAATGTTTCCATTGACAATAGCCTTGGACAATGGAATACATTTATTTGTCATAGGTGGGGTATTTTCAGACAGTATCTGAGAGTGTCTGACTATGGTATGCCACTGGATGACCATGCTAAGTGGGAACTGCACCTACAACATACTTAGATGCATCAATCTCAATCTCAAATGGTTGTTGCAGATCAGGAAAGGAGATTATTGGAGTTTATCACAAGCAATGCTTCAGATCATCAAATTCTCATTTTTTTCCTTCCCCCTCATGAAATTTTCCCTTCCACCTCCCTTGGTCACTTGGATGAGGGCCCATGCAATATGGGAGAATCCCAACATCAACCGTCGATGGAATTTTTCCAGTCCCAGGAAGCTTTGAAGCTTGGTGAGTGTGGTCAGTGCTGGCTAGTCATGGATGACTTGGATCTTAGCTGGATCAACATGTACCCCATGCTCATCAACAATGTATCCCAAGTATTGGAACCTGTTCATGCCAAAGGAGAATTATTCCAAGTTGGCATATAGCTTTTGTTGCTGCAAAGTGCTCAAAACCTACTGTATATGCCGCATGTGCTCCTCCCAAGTTCTGCTGAAGATTAAGATGTCATCCAAATATACCACCACAAAAGCGTTGGTGAAGGGTCTCAATACATTATCCATCAATCTTATGAAAGTGGTTGGTGCATTTGTTAATTCAAAGGGCATGACCAGCCATTCGAAGAGACCTTCTTTGGATTTGAAGATTGTCTTCCATACATTAGTTGGTTCGATGGGAACCTAGTGGTAGCCAGAATCTAGGTCAATATTGTTGAAGAAATTTCTCCCCTTAAGTTGGTCAAGAAGGTCATCAATCCTGCGAATTGGGTATCGGTTCCTAACTGTGATTTTTTTTAATGCTCTATAATCAATGCAGATTCTCCAGGTCCCATCCTTCTTCTGCACTAGTACAATTGGGATTCTGTAAGGGGAGGAGTTGGGTCTGATGTGCCCCTTTTGAAAAATCTCTTGGATCTGACACTTGATTTCATCATTTTCCATTAGCAAGCGACGATATACTGCTCCATTATGTAGAAGTGCATCAGGGGTTAGATCAATTGGATGCTTGACTTGCGAGTGTATCGTTACCCCAGT
>JASDQU010437499.1:82387-95053 GCA_032191745.1 Picea mariana | reverse complement strand
CCTCTATGCAGGAATCTCCTGGCCTAAACAGAGAAACAATTGAAACTCATTCTCTCAGGTTTCGAACCTGATATGCAATCACATAAGAAGCATATAACAGATAAGCATAGAAGGAAGCAAATATGCACAAGCATAATATCAGCAACACACAGAGATCAAACACGTCCATGGAATTGAATCAGGGCTCTTCCTATTAATTCAATAACTGTACATGGAGGTTCTTCACAACTCTTTGCTCTGCTCTTCTTGCTCTCTACCCTAATGCTTGATAATCTGAATGTTAATAATACAATGATACAAGGGAGGGTGTCTATACTCCATTTTCCCTCTCAAACGGTGACTGTCTAATCTAGTCTTAACTATTCTATCTACCTGCATTAAATCTAAATAAATGCCTCAGCTACTTAAGGACGAGAGCTTATCCGCTCAAGGTCCGTTACATATACAAAGTGCGCTTCATCACATCAAAACATTAATGCTTGGCGCAACCATTTTTCAATGTCTCAAAATTTGAATGCTAGCGCTGCCCAGTTGTTCCTTTTCCTCCTCGTGCTGGCTCGCTTGAAAGGGGAGCGATGCTCCTACATCATTAAGTTATGAAGAAAAAAATATATTACCTGGACATTTTGTCATCGGGGAAGCATGGTTGCGAGGTACTAAAAAAAAATGAATTTTCCCACCATTTGGAAAAATTCAAAATTCACGGACAGAGAAACAAAAGAAAGGAAGACAACCAAGGAAAGCATTGATGTAAGCATGCTTTAGATAGGAAAAGGTTGCACCGGTGCTTTTGGTCTCTCACACTTTAGGGGGTATCTATTACACATCAAAATTTCACACTTAAGTGTCGCAACCTAAGTGTTGCAAGTGTCGCAAAGTGATGTATGCACCTTGTTAAGTGTCACATGCACTGCCTCAAGTGTCATATGCACCTTACCAAGTGTTTCATTCTATTTTCTAAGTGTCACAACCCTTTTACTCCATGAAATACATTTTTTACAACCCCTAAGTTAGTTTGGAAGAGAAAACCAATCATTTGTGGTTCGGAACCACACCTTTTTCTTGTAATTTTTTACCATTTTGGGGAATTTAAGAAGGGTGGTGCTCCCCTAGCCATGCTTAGGGGGAACCAATGCTCCTCTTTCCTTTCTTAGGGGGCACCATTGGTGCTCTGTCTCTCACTCTAGGAGGGATCCAATGTGGTTAGAGAGAAATATGGTGCATCCCGACTATTCTTAAGGGACAACTCTTAAAGGAGGAGGTTGTTTTGGGTCAAATCCTATCCTATGGCACTATATTAGGATAAAATCCCAACTCATTGATCCATATCGTCAACCATCTCCCTAATTATCTCATGGTGGTTGTGCCTCTCAAGCCTATATATTGAATCTATTTCCAAGGTGAAGGGGGGAAGACTTCATATGTCAAACCTTTGATCATGGGAGAAGCATCAACATTTTGATTTCAAGGTTTTCATGCAAGGGTTGGACTAGGAGATCTTGGTGAAGTTACTGCATCATCAAGCATTCTTTGTAAGTTCCTTATTTTGGATTTCTAATTAATATAAACTTGGTCTATTCCCTTCAAGTTCATGTGTTCTACATTTTCTTTACTATTGTCGTTTTAGTCTTCATAGAAAGATATTCTCTATCTAATCATATAGAGTAGGAGGAAAAATTCCTTTGCTAGTCTTTGCAGGACTTCATTTCTGTTGAGGAGCTTGGATATCAAGCACCAATATTATAGCAGTGAGGATGAACATCGCAATAAGGTACACCACATTATTCTTCTCTCTTGCTTGATTGGTTGAGTTAGATTTAAAGGGAAAGTAGCAACTATTTGTTCACTTATGTCTTTGGACCAAAGATAATGGTATTGGTCCAAAGGGGAGCTTAGCTTGTCCACAAGGTAATATTTCTTTCTATAAGAGGGATACAAAGAGATGTTGATGTTTCAGCATTAGGCATACATCCTCCCAGATTGGTCATGCTGATTTGACCAAGGGAGGATGATACATTCACTCACGGGGCTATGATAGTGGTGAATGGCCCAGGATGTTGATGGTTCTTCAGTTAGCATCATCGGGAAGACATTCTCCCAAATTGATCATGTTGATTTGACCAAGGGAGAATGATACATTCACTCATCAGGATTTTCTAGTGATGAATAGCCTAGGCATGGTCTTTCTCCTTAGTCATACTAATTTGACTAAGAGTGACAAAGACTCGATATGAAACATTGGGTAGACATTCTCCCAAATTGGTCATGTTGATTTGACCAAGGGAAAATGATACATTCACTCATGCGGCATTGCTAGTGGTGAATGGCCTAGGTGCATCCTTTCTCCTTAGTCATGTTGATTTGATAAGGAGTGATAAAGACTCGAGATGCTAGATGATTTCACATTACATGTTCCAGGATGGAGTGATCTAATTTTTATAAGGCAGGTTTTGTAACGTCCCCGGCCATCATCCCACTGGCCGAGAAAATGCTACTGTGCATAACAACATTCTCATACTTATGTAATATGCATTTAAATGAATTTAAATGGCTTAACAGAGTAACATATAATTACTTCCATCATATAGAATTAATGAAATCAACAGTAAGCATCATCACAACGAAATGCATGATAATATAGTAAGTATCACAAACTAACATCACATATAAATTAAGTACAACATTAATACTTATCTTTGAAGCTATAGTAACTCCACCTACCACATGCAGACCTTCCACGAACCTCCCAGCCTTAGACCATGCTGCTCATCACTCTCGTCAATGGGTCACCCCCGAGCTAGGACCAAGCTCCACCCAAGGTAAGGGAATCCTAAACTAGGCTGAGGTTATAGGGCAATTGCACAAAATAACCAGAAGGATTCTTCCCAGGATGCCTTCTTACGCCCACTACTCACGGACTCTCATTCCCCACATGTTTGTTCTGTCTGGGAGTATACACCTTCACAAGCACAATCCATCAGTGCTTCACCTCCCTCTCTGGGCCTCGGCAACAGGCCAGATCAGGAAGTCTCAGAGCTCCATAGCTGGTGCTGGACTCTCTCTGGGAGAAAACCACTTCCCAACAGACTCCTTCACCTAGAAAGAGTTGCTCACAGGCCTGACAGCCTGCCTCTTCAACCACTAGCCTAACCACCCGATTCTTCCACCAGCTTCCACTTCAATTCCCACAAGGTGAGGATAACAGCAACAACAATAGCAATTTGGTTAACTTATGGTTGACAACAGCAATAGGAATTTGGGTATGGACATCCAAAAATGGCAACAGAACACACTAAGACACAACATGGTTTAGGCCATATCCAAGATGTTTCGTATTCACAATAAAACAACACAAGTCGGCTTCACGGTTTTTTTTTTTCAAAGATGCGTGAGGTTATGCAAAGATCGATCCCAGAGCTCAATAGAATTCACGGAGGATGGGAAAATGGATAGCGAACAATCTTCCCCTGAGGGTTTCCTTCACTGTGCGTGGGTATGCAGAGGCAGACGCATAGGCAAAATGGTTCAGACACCCCAGATCCCCATGAACTCAAGCAGACGACGACAAAATGAGGAGCAAACCCCCTCCATGACTGACACGTGCCTAGGCCGACACATGTTGCCCATGAAGCTGCATGCACTCCATCATCATGCATTCCTCTCCAAGAACTTAGGAAAACACTCAAAATTGTCCACCTTAGTTTTAAAGAAATAATAATAATAAATTATTATCCCTTTCTAGAGGTAAGCCCCCTAGATTAGCCCCTAGGCCCAACACTTATCCTTTCTTTCCACCTTTCAGCCCCCATTCCATTACCCACTCTTAGGAATCTTAGTCCCCCATCACCCATTCATCGTGGTCGGTCTGCACGTAGTGGTGTTCATATTTTTATTAACGTTCTGCATAATTACATATACAAAAACAGGCTCTTGGCTTTAACACTTAGGCTCTCCAGCCTAATAAACTCATAAGCCTTACTATCTTATCAATACTAGGCTCACTAGCCTACAAAACATGATTTAAAATTCATAAACATGATTACAACAGATCTCATCCTTGGGGATATTACAATCCCCTCCCCTTATTTTTACACTGTCCTCAGTGCAACTTTCACACAACATCAACAAGATTTCCAAAATCTTCAAAAAGATGTAGGTATTCTTCTTGCATAGATCCTCATTCTCCCATGTCACGTCCTTAGGACAATACCAGGTCCATTGGACCTTTACAAGCCCTGTAGCTCGATTCTGGAGCTGTTTGCTTTTCCTGTCTAATATGCGCACAGGATGCACTTGCAGGCTACCTTCTTGCTCCACCTAAATCACATCCCAATCGATAACATGATTATCATCAGGTATATATTTATTAAGAAAAGAAACATGAAACACATTATGTATAGTCATGGATGCAGGTAATGTAAGCATATATGCAATTGGCCCAATCCTTTCTAGGATTTCAAATGGCCCACAAAATCTGGTTGCCAACTTGGCACAGTTTCCTAGCTTCAGGGAACTTCTATTTTCTTTTACTTTCAGGAAAACATGATCACCCACTTTGAATTCTCTGTGGGTTCTATTTTTGTCAGCATAAATTTTCTGCATGTCTTGGGCAGCTTTTAAATTTTGCTTAATTTTAAGCATTTTCTCTTCCATTTCCTTGAGAAACTCTGTCCCAATTACTTCCCTATCAGCTGGATTATCCTGGCTTACTGGAGTATTGCACTTTATGCCATAAAGTGATTCAAATGGGATCATCTTCAATGATGCTTGATCCCCATTGTTGTAAGTGAATTCTACAAAGTGTAGGTAGTCTTCCCATTTTGATGGTTTTTCCATCACATACATTCTTAGTATGTCTTCTATCACTCTGTTCACCCTCTCTGTCTGTCCATCAGACTTGGGATGATAAGTTGTACTAAAGTTCAGATTCATTCTGAATCCTTTGAAAAATCATTTCCTAAAATTCGAGGTGAATTTCGGGTCTCTGTCGGACACAATTGTTTTAGGAATTTCATGCAATCGTGCCACTTCCTTCACGAAAATATCAGCAACATCTATTGCCTTGTGAGTAGTTTTCAGTGGAATAAAATGGGCAGCTTTTGTAATCTTGTCCACCACTACCATGATTGAATCATGCAGCTTGCCTATTCTAGGCAATCCTATAATAAAATCCACTGTCACCACTTCCCACTTCCATTCAGGAATGGGCAAAGGTTGTAGCAACCCTGCTGGGTGCCTGTGCTCAGCCTTAACCTTCTTTCATTCCATACATCTGGCGATATATTCAGCGATATCTTTCTTCATACCTGGCCAAAATTAATGGCTCTTGACTGCTGCCATAGTCTTTTGATATCCAGGGTGCCCAGCATAAGTCACATTATGCATTTCTCTTAGAATCACAAGTTTCAAACCCTGGACATTGGGTATATAAACTCTGTTTTTGTACAAAAGTATTCCATCATCTTCCAAGGTGTAATTTTCCTCTTTCTATGGTCTCTCACTCTGTTGTAGCTTTGCTACCAAGTCTCTGTACTGCAAATATGCATTTGCAGCTTCCAAAATTCTATCCTTAATATCAGTCCTATACATGCTAATGGCTTAAACATGTAATTTGTGCACCTTTCTGCTGAGTGCATCGGCCACCTTGTTTGCCTTCCCTTTGATATGCTTGATATCAAAGTCGTATTCAAATAGAAACTCCAGCCACCTACTCTACTTGACATTTAAGGTAGGTTGGTCAAACAAGTATTTCATACTATTGTGGTCTGTTCTCAATTAAAATCTCCTTCCCATGAGGTAATGTCTCCATTTCCTTAGAGTATGAACGATTGTTGCCAACTCCAAATTGTGAGTGGCATAATTATTTTCGTGCTCTTTCATCTTCCTAGACTCATAACATATTACGAATCCATTCTAACTGAGAACTCCTCCCAACCCTTATTTACACGCATCTGTGCACACCACAAAATCCACATTTGGATCTACAATCCTCAATATTGGAGTGTTGGTTAACAGTTGCTTCAATCGCTGGAAAATTTTCTCACACTCTTCAATCCACTGAAACTTTTTCTCCTTCCTTTGCAAGGAAGTGATAGGGTGAGCTATCTTTGAGAAACCTAAGACAAACCTTCTGTAATATCCCTCTAGACCCATAAAGGATCTAACTTCTTCCACATTCCTTGGTACTGACCATTCTCTAATGGCCTCAACCTTATCAGGATCCATCGCGATCCCTTCTTCTGAAATAATGTGCCCCAAGTAATGGATTTGCCTTTGATAAAACGAGCATTTGCTCAGCTTGGCATACAGCTGGTGTTGTCTCAACACTTGCAGCACCATCCTTAGGTGTTTTTCATGCTCTTCCTCTGACTTGGAATACACCAGAATGTCATCCAGGAAGACTATGACAAACCTGTCTAGATAGTTCCTGAATACACCATTCATCAAGCACATAAAAATAGCAGGTGTGTTCTACAACCCAAACGGTACCACTATGAACTCGTAATGACCATAAATTTTTCTGAAGGCGGTCTTGTTGATGTATTCATCCTTTATTATTACCTGGTGATATCTCGATCTGAGATCTATCTTCAAAAATATTGTCGTACCTTTCAACTAATCGAAAAGATTGACGATCCTCGGTAGAGGATACTTGTTCTTGACCGTTACTTTGTTCAGCTGTCTGAAATCAATGCATAGCCTCAACGTCCCATCCTTCTTCTTCACAAACAGGATCGGGGCACCCCAAGGTGACACACTTGGGTGAATGTACCCCTTCTTTATAAGCTCTTCAAGATGCAATTGCAACTCATTCAGCTCTGGCGTACTCATTCTATAAGGAGCTTTCGACACTGGAGCTGCTCCAGGCATCAAATTTATGGAGAAATCATTATCTCTCTTTGGAGGTAGTCCAGGTACCTCCTAAAATACGTCTTCAAACTCTATTAGTACCACATGGTCTCCAATCTTTGAGACTTAATCTCTGGATGATTCCTCCACATGGGATGTAAACAATTGACAGCCTTTCATGTAGCACTTTTTTAGCTTCATTGCTAAGATTTCTCTAACAACCGCAACTCTAGAATTCCTTGGACTATTTTCCGATTCCACTCCTCATCCAGGCAAGTAAATTCCTTGTTATGATAGTCCAGGAGGGCATGGTTCTATTCCAACCAATCCATCCCAATTAAACAGTCATAAGAGCCTAAAGGCAGAATATTCAATTCAGCCTTCATGCTCAATCCCTTCATGTCCACAAGACAAGACTTAACCAACTCAGTGACTTTCCTCTTGGTTCCTGTAGCCAACTACACTAACCAAGAATTTTCATGTTTTCTTCTTGATAAATGCAAACTTTCCACCACCCTAGGATCTACATAACTATGGCTAGCCCTTGAATCAATTAAAATAGTAACTGGTTGGTTGTCAATCATACCTTCCACTTCAATCATGTGGGACTAAAATTCAGCTTGCTTGTTGTCTAGGGCCGCATAGATCCTTGGCATTCTACTGCCCATGCCCTCCACTATTTTAGCTTGTTGAACATTATGGACAGCGCTTGTTTTTCCATTTTTATGGGGACAATCTCTGTACGTGTGGTTCTCTTTACAGCCCCAACACTGAATGGGCATCTGTCTTGACCTTTATTCCCCCACTTCAGCCATTCTCGGCTCTCTAAACAATGGTTGTCCTTGAGGACTATTTCTGAAAAAGGGAGGTTTGTTTCCCTTCTGCCTCTGTTCTTTCTTAAACTTCTTCTAGTCATCCCAAGCCTTCCGAAAGGTAAGATTTTCTCTTTGTTGTTCATATAAGAATTTATCTCTTCTTATTGTTTCTTCCATAGTCTTAGGATCATCATACTAAATCTTGTCACCAATGGGAGGTGGCAGTCCACTCAGATACCTTTGAATCTTGACAACCTCATCTTTGATGAATGGAACATACTTCAGTAATTCCAAAAACCTTTGTTCGTATTCAGCAATGGTCATGCTGCCTAGCTTGAGTTCAAAGAACTCCTTCATATTTCTGTCATAGTATCTTTTAGTCAGGTATTTCCTCTCGAAATACCTCTTGAATTCCTTCCAAGTGATATCTTTCTCTCTAATGTGCTGCACCTGCACAAGTTGATCCCACCACATGGATGCTTTTCCTTTTATTTGATACATCGCAATTCTTCCTTCTGCATGAGAGGAATAATTCTGCAGTTGGAAAGATTTCCTCATGCCAAGCAACCATGTTTCGGCATCTTCCTCCTTCTTATGTTCTCCATCAAACGTAGGAGGCTTAATCTTGTTCATCTCCCCTTTCAATTCATCCACTCCAAATCTTCGGTGTTTTTTGGTAGGGGATGGGCTTGAACTACTGTGTTCTTCCTTACCGGAATGCTTTGGGGAGCGACGACAATGTCTGCTACCACTCCTCGATCTTGTTTTTCTCTCAGGGGTCCTACGACTCCATGTTTTTCTTGTGTCACTCTCCTTTTCCAATTTCCTTTCTATTCTTTACAGGCTCTTCAACATCTTTAAGTTGAATTCACCCTACTGATCCCTAACCCTCATGAGCTTTTGGCTATCGGCTCGGCAAGGCTGGGAATCTTTCTACAATCTTTCAATGATTTTCATCATATGCCCTTCCTTATCCAATTCTCTTCCATGCCCATTGGATTTCGATCCTTCGACTCCCAAGTTGACATCCCTTCCTTCTCTTTCATTCTCTGAATTGGAGGCAATCCGCACCTCTTCCATTTCTATAATCGATATCGATTCACGACTGTCCTGACACTCATTGAACTCTACACACACAATTTGTAGTCAACCAAAGTTTGTCAGGCCTTAAACCCATAATAAAACTACAACATTCATAAACCAACGTGAATAAGAAAATGTTTTGATTCCACAAATTTTCTGAGATCTGTTTGGCTCTGCAATGTCTGGGATATAACCCCTATTTTCTTAGTCCCCAACCCATGCATCCATGGGCTGTGATCAAACATTAAACTACTAGGTGCTACAAGGCTCTCCAAATGAAAATTCGAGTTTCGGGATCTCGGGGTTTCAGGGTTTCGGGTTTCGAGGTTTTGGTCCCGGAGGTTCTCGCACTCGCTTCCCTCTCCAAACTCCCAAACTTCTGACCTCTCTCCCCCTGGGCCCACAGCACAGTTATCGCCAACCAAGGTAGTGACACATGGTGTCCTTAATAAGGTCCACATCACTTCCGGCGACGTCATAGGGTCCCACCACTTTTACTTTTCCTTTTGGAGTTTTGGGCATCGGGAGTTCATGCATCCACACATTTCAAACTTTCATTTGCCAAAATTATGAAATTACGGTATATTCATCTACTTTTTCCAACGATCAAGCTCCTCTCCTATGATCTACGGTGTAGATCATTTCAAGATTTCGGGGTTTTGGGTTTCATAGGTGTTCACCTCTCCTCACTTCCCATCTCCTGAATTTGCAAAATATGAAAGGTTCTCATGACTAACTCAAGTGCGACTCCACAAGATCTAATGGTGAAGCCCTCCTCCCAGATCTACAACATAGATCTTCTCAGGTTTTCAGGTTTTTGTGTCTCAACGCTCCCCATTTTTTCCCGACAGCCGAACTCCCAAAAGGCTTCTCGGATATCCTTCCGACACCTTCTCTGGATCTAATGGTCGTAAGGGATCTCCTTTCCTCCCGATCAGATCCAACGGCTCCAACACTTCATGTGTTGATATATCTCTCTCCCTGTGGCCATATACCACACCAGCTACAGGTTCTATAATACCGCTACACCTGATGAGATTTGTAACACAACCAAGTGACTCCTTGGCACTCAGGAACATTCAAAGGTCCAAAAATCGGTTCTTCCAAACATGATTCCCACCTGAACTTCAGGTCCAATGACCACTTATCCAGCCCATTCAGGTTCAATTTTGTAAACCACGCTCTGATACCATATTGTAACATCCCTGGCCATCATCCCACTAGTCGGGCAAACGCTACTGCACAAAACAACATTCTCGTACTTATGTAATATGCATTTAAATGAAGTTAAATGGCTTAACAGAGTAACATATAGTTACTTCCATCATACAGAATTAATGAAATCAACAGTAAGCATCATCACAATGAAATGCATGATAATATAGTAAGTATCACAAACTAACATCACATATAAATTAAGTACAACATTAATACTTATCTTTGAAGTTGTAGTAACTCCACCTACCACGTGCAAACCTTCCACTAACCTCCCAGCCTTAGACCACGCTGCTCATCACTCTCAGCAGTGGATCACCCCTGAGCTCGGACCAAGCTCCACCCAAGGTAAGGGAATCCTAAACTAGGTTGAGGTTATAGGGAAATTGCACAAAATAACCGGAAGGATTCTTCCCAAGATGCCTTCTTATGCCCACTACTCACGGACTCTCATTCCCCACATGTTTGTTTTTCCCGGGAGTATACACCTTAACAAGAACAGTCCATCAGTGCTTCACCTCCCTCTCTGGGACTCGGCAACAGGCCGGATCAGGAAGTCTTAGAGCTCTGTAGCTGGTGCTGGACTCTCTCTAGGAGAAAACCACTTCCCAACAGACTCCTTCACCTGGAAAGAGCTGCTCATAGGCCTGACAGCCTGCCTATTCAACCACGGGCCTAACCACCCGACTCTTCCACCAGCTTCCACTTCAATTCCTACAAGGTGAGGATAACAGCAGCAACAATGGAAATTCGATTAACTCACGGGTAATAGAAGCAACAAGAATTTGGGTATGGACATCCAAAAATGGAAACAGACCACACTAAGACATAACACGGTTCAGGCCATATCCAGGATGTTTCATCTTCACAATAAAACAACACAGGTCAGCTTCACGATTTTTTGTTTTCAGAGATGCGTGAGGTTATGCAAAGGTCAATCCCAAAGCTCGACAAAATTCATGGAGGATGGGAAAATGGATAGCGAACAATCTTCATGTGAGGTTTTCCTTCACTGTGCATGGGTATGCAGAGGCAGACGCATAGGAAAACTGGTTCAGATGCCCTAGATCCCCGTGAACTCGGGCGGAGGATGACAAAATGAGGAGCGAACCCCCTCCATGGCTGACTTCTGCAACTTTTAACTGCATGTGCCTAGGCCGGCACATGTTTCCCATGAAGCTGCATGCACTCCATCATCATGCGTTCCTCTTGAGGAACTTAGGACAACACTCAAAATTGTCCACCTTAGTTTTAAAGAAATAATAATAATAAATTATTATCCCTTTCTAGAGGTAAACCCCCTAGATTATCCCCTAGGCCCAACACTTAGCCTTTCTTTCCACCTTTCAGCCCCCATTCCCTTACCCACTCTATGGAAGCTTAGTCCCCCATCACTCATTAATCGTGTTCGGTCTGCACACAGTGGTGTTCATATTTTTATTAATGTTCTTCCTAATTACATATAAAAAAACAGGCTCCTGGCCTTAACACTTAGGCTCTCCGGCCTAATAAACTCATAAGCCTTACCATCTTATCAATACTCGACTCACCAACCTACAAAACATGATTTACAATTCATAAACATGATTACAACAGGGCTCATACTTGGGGATATTACAGGTTTGACTTTTTTACAAGTCTAGTCTAATGTTGAAGAAGTATGCCCAATATACCTCTTGTGATGAGGGGCTTCTCGATGGGTTTTCTCAACATTAGATCCCTATATTAATTATATGTGCATGTGAGGAGATGATACATCAACATGGCTAATGGACAAATTTTCTAGTAAAATAAGAAAGCCAAGAAGACAAGTCAAAGACCATTAAAATATTAAAGAAACCCCGGAAAAACATTAAATGAATTATTGTGGACAAAAGAAGAAGTTGGCCCCACAAGTAAATAAAGGTGACTTAGATTACTATAAATAAAGGATGGATCATTTTATTCTCACAACACAACACAACTCTTCTAATCAAGTGTGAAAGTCCTATTTGTAGTTGCAGTTGCAGTTACAATTCCCAGTTGCAGTTGTAGTTTCCACTTTCCAATTGTGCAACTTTTTAGGTGCACTATCTTCTTGGGGATATTTTGGGGTTCGCTATCTTTGAGGGTTCTTCCTCATACAAGGGAGAAATTATTTATGTGATGGGTTTCTTCATATTGTTGGTGAT
Organism: Picea mariana; assembly: GCA_032191745.1. Classification (NCBI taxonomy): domain Eukaryota; kingdom Viridiplantae; phylum Streptophyta; class Pinopsida; order Pinales; family Pinaceae; genus Picea; species Picea mariana. The sequence goes on along the minus strand of JASDQU010437499.1, from coordinate 82,920 downwards.
GTACTTATTGGCTAGAATTTATTCTTAAGAAAAGTTGTTGGGTTTTCTCCCAAGGTTGGGTTTCCTAGGATAAAATATTATTTCTACTGTGCATGGTTATCTTTCTATGATTTTGTTGTTTCTACTGCAGTTTATTTTGGTTGAGATTTTCAATGTGTAATTATTCTATGATAACAATGTCATAAAATTATGTTTGAAATCTTAAGGAAATAATTATCATATCTGAAAATTGAAAATTCAATAAGAGAGGGGGTAGAGAGAGAGAGAGTATGAGAGAGAGAGAGAAATATGGAGGGAGAGAGAGAGAGGGAGAGATTCAAAGAGAGGGGATATAGAGAGGGAGAGATTCGAAGAGGGGGGATATAGAGAGGGAGTGGGTGTGAGAGTGTGAGGCATGGAGAGGCAAGGTCTAGGTCTAGGTCTAGGTCATGGTCTAAGTCTAGGTATAGGTCTAGGTCTAGGTCTTGACATGCCTTTCCATGTCTACATCAAGGCCATTTATTTCCATACCATGCCTTTCCTTGAAATGTACC
>JASDQU010437499.1:34612-45875 GCA_032191745.1 Picea mariana | reverse complement strand
CACACATTTCGTCAAACATTTGACTAACTTGAGATTTTAGTCTTTTAATAAATGCCTTTAAAACATAAAGCAACAGAAAGGTAAAACACTTAAGTCAAGTAAATCACTAACCCATACTCTGATAAGGCAAAAAATAGACAAGTGATTTTTGGTCCAATGACCAGGGAAAAAACCCCACCGTAGGGAAAACCCTAGAGAGATTGTTTCTATTATTCAAGAGCAGATTAAAATTTCTTACAACCAAGAAATTTATTAATTCCAATTGTAAATCATAAATGCAAATGAACTTATCTCGGCAATCTGATTTCTTTCTAGAAATTTGTTCCAGCAAGCTTCAACTTCCCACACGTGCCAACCAAATAGCAGCTCAATTTTCGGGAAATTGTGTCACCGTACAGATAAAAACAATAGCAATAAATGCACAAAATCTACCTCGAGAAGCATGCCAGCAAGTACAGTACGGATTGTACAAATTTCTTTCTTGGAAATCATGCCTCCCTCTTGCTATATGAACTGTCTTCTCACTGTACGTACTGCCCTTCCTTCTGTTGTATGAATTGTTATGATTGCACTGCCTTGGGAACTGTGCACTCTAATCAACTTTGAAAACTATGCTCTTAAACTCTCCAGAAATCTGATCTCTCTCTCCTTTGTCTTTACTATGTGTTCTTCTCACATTCCTAAGCATGTATATTTACTCTTCTCTTTTCCCAAGAAACCCTAACTTACATAACCAACTCAATCTAATGGCTATCATAAGTCTAATCCGAGGGCTCATATTTAATGCTCCTCATTAATTACAAAATAAGTAATAAATGCTCATTAAATACTTTTGGGTTCCACAACTTAAAATCACTTTAAGTTATAAAATACATTCACTTTATAAAAGCACTTTATTTAAAAAGTCACTTTACAAATAAAACATGTCTAGAAAATATGACTTTATGTCCCCCCCATGACAAAACAAAAAACATGAATGAGAACATCCCTTGTTACATTTTAACACTCCCTCTTAACGAGGGAGGTCCTCCTGACATTTCCACTTCCAAGACCATTCTTGGACTCCAAGTTATCTGCAGTGATTGCTTCCTCTGAACCTGAATGCTGCATCTGAACTGGTCTGGTGGAACTATGTCTTCTACTGATGCTTCGAGAAATCCTGTCTTGTCTCTGAGCATTTTATAACTGGCTTAACTCATACAAGTTTATCTTTGTGCTAGTACTAGATCCTTGAACTGAGGACTGACATTCGAGTGCACCTTCAGTCATTTGAGCTTCTTGCTCTCCCTCTGAGTCAGATATCCAACCTGACTGACATCTCACAGGCTAGCCAAGCACTGTGTATACTCTGCCTCTTCGTTCTACAATCAAAACTGTCCTAATGGGAACCTCATCTATTGAATGAATATGAACATAACCACATTCGAAAGTGATTACATATCCAAAATCCTCCAGAGTCGAGAATGAGAGGATATTAACTCTCGGCCTTGGTACAAACAAAACCCCTTCAACTTCTAGGGTCTTTCCGAAGTCCAACAGAAACCTGACACTACCGACTCCTCTGATTTGGTGAGTCCCATTCACAACATGACCAGGACAAATCTCAGATATGAACAAAAATGAGTCCAACATTCCTATCATATGACTAGTGGCCCCATTGTCCACTATCCAAGTCCTGTCAAACTCAAATATGTTGTTCTTGCCACTAGAAACAATGGAAAAAAGAGAAAACTCTTTCTCAAACTTCTCACTAAATTCATTTATGTCTGCAGAGGCTGCTACCTGTTTCTCCTTCTCCTTCTCCTTTGTCCCCTTCCTGTTGGGACACTGTGCTGCATAGAGGCCATATTCATTGCATGCAAATCAACGAACTTTGCTGATGTCAATCTTGGAACCCTTCTTACCTTTTCCCTTTCCCTCTAATAGAAGAGCAAAGTTCTCTTCATTATCTCCCTCTCTTCGCTTCTCTCCATTCAAATAGATCTCCTCCTGAGTGAAATCATCCCAAAGTCTGTTCCAATCTGGAATTTTTTCACGTCCCACAATGCATTTCACAAAGACTTCCCAATCCTTTGTAAAAACTCTCAAGGATATCCTCACAAGCTCCGAATCTGAGATGAATTCCCCCACAACCGCTATTTCATCCTTAACTTGTGCCAACCAGGTAAGATATGGAACCACTCTCTCACCCATGGTCATCTTGATTGAATGCAATTTATCTTTGAGTGCCATCTTATGGTTTTCATTTTTAGCCTCATATAGGTTTTTCAATGCCTCCCACATTTCTTTGGCTGTCTTCTTTTCAGCCAGGTGTGGGATGAGTGGATCCCTTACTCCATCCAAAATGAGTCTTTGGGATTTGGCCTCTTTGACTTCATGTATATCCAAGGCAATAGGATCATTGGAGGGAGGAACTATCACAGTAGTGACAAGAGCCCATAGTTTAGTTTCTTTAAAAATAGTTTTCATTCTAACCTTCCATTGAAAATAGTTAGAAATGCCATCTAACCAGTTTTCAAGTCTGATGGAAGCCATATTCAAAAAACTATTCCCCTTTTGTCTTTGCCCAACTCTGAAATCAAATTCTACACAATGCACTTCTTACAGAGTCCTTCCTCTGATACCATGAATATTTTTAATGACAAAATGACAAATATCTCATTCACACATTTTGTCAAACACTTGACTAACTTGGGATTTTAGTCTTTTAATAAATGACTTTAAAACATAAAACAATGGAAAGATAAAACACTTAAGTCAAGTAAATCACTAGCCCATACTCTGATAAGGAAACAAATAGACAAGTGATTTTTGGTCCAATGACCAAGGCAAAAACCCCATCATGGGGAAAACCCTAGAGAGATTATTTCTATTATTCAAAAGCAGATCTGAAATTTCTTACAACCCAAAAATTTATTAATTCCAACTGTAAATCATAAATGCAAATGAACTTATCTCAACAATCTTATTTCTTTCTAGAAATTTGTGCCAACAAGCTTCAACTGCCCACATGTGCCAACCAAACAACAACCTAATTTCTGGGAAATCGTGTCACTGTACAGATAAAAAAAACAACAATAAATGCACAAAATATGCCTTGGAAAGCATGCCAGCAAGTACAGTATGGACTATACAAAATTATTTCTTGGAAATCGTGCCTCCCTCTTGTTGTACAGACTGTCTTCTCACTGTCCCAACTATCCTTCCTTCTGTTGTATGGACTGTTATGATTGCACTGCCTTGGGAACTGTGTACTCTAATTAACTTTGAAAACTGTGCTCTTAAACTCTCCATAAATCGGATCTCCCTCTCCTTTGTCTTTCTGTGTGTTCTTCTCACATTCCTAAGCATGTATATGTACTCTTCTTTTTTTTCCCAAGAATCCCTAACTTACATAACCAACTCAATCTAATGGCTATCATAAGTCTAATCTGAGGGCTCATATTTAATGCTCCTCATTAATTACAAAATAAGTAATAAATGCCCATTAAATACTTTTGGGTCCCACAACTTAAAATCACTTTATGTTATAAAGTGCATTCACTTTATAAAATCACATTGTTTAAAAAGTCACTTTACAAATAAAACATGTCTAGGAAATATGACTTTATGTCCCCCCCATGAAAAAAAACAAAACATGAATGAGGACATCCCTTGTTACATTTCAACATTTGACTCCCTATCCCTCCCTCTCACACACTGTCTCTACCCCTCCTCTTTCTATTTCTCTCTCCCCCTTTAACACTCTCATAATCTCTCTCTCTCCCCCTCCGCCTCCCTCCCACTATCTCTCCTCTATCTTTCCTACATATAACCCTCTCTCCTACATCTACCTCTCTCTCTATCCCCCTCTTTGTATTCCTCTCTCTCCCTCTCACACACTTTCTGTACTTCCCTTCTATGCCTTGCTATCTCTCCCTCCCACACTCACACACACACACTTTCTATCCTCCCTCTATGTCTTCCTCTCTCTCCCTCCCACACTCTAGCACACTCACTCTCTACCTCCCCTCTTTGTCTTCCTCTCTCTCCCTCTCACACTTTCACACACTAGAAAGTTTGGTACATTGCAAGGAAAGGCATGGTATGGAAATAAATGGCCTTGATGTAGACATGGAAAGGCATGTCAAGACCTAGACTTAGACCATGACCTAGACCTAGACCTAGACCTTGCCTCTCCATGCCTCACACTCTCACACCCACTCCCTCTCTATATCCCCCCTCTTCGACTCTCTCCCTCTCTATATCCCCTCTCTTCGACTCTCTCCCTCCATATTTCTCTCTCTCTCTCTCTCTCTCTATCCCCTCTCTTATTGAATTTTCAATTTCCAGATATGATAATTATTTACTTAAGATTTCAAACACAATTTTATGCCATTGTTATCATAGAATAATTACACATTGAAAATCCCAACCAAAATAAACCGCAGCAAAAACAACAAAATCATAGAAAGATAACCATGCACAGTAGAAATAATATTTTATCCTAGGAAACCCAACCTTGGGAGAAAACCCAACAACTTTTCTTAAGAATAAATTCTAGACAATAAGTACATCACCAACAATATGAAGAAACCCATCACATAAAGAATTTCTCCCTTGTATGAGGTAGAACCCTCCAAGATAGAGAACCCCAAAATATCTCCAAGAAGATAGTGCACCTAAAAAGTTACACAATTGGAAAGTGGAAACTGCAACTGCAATTGAGAATTGTAACTGCAACTAGGAATTTCACACTTGATTAGAAGAGTTGTGTTGTGTTGTGAGAATAAAATGATCCATTCTTTATTTATAGTAATCTGAGTCACCTTTATTTACTTGTGGGGCCAACTTCTTCTTTCGTCCACAATAATTCATTTAATGTTTTTCTGGGGTTTATTTAATATTTTAATGGTCTTTGACTTGTCTTCTTGGCTTTCTTATTTTACTAGAAAATTTGTCCATTAGCCATGTTGATGTATCATCTCCTCACATGCACATATAATTAGTATAGAGATCTAATGTTGAGAAACACCATCGAGAATCCCCTCATCACAAGAGGTATCTTGGGCATACTTCTTCAACATTAGACTAGACTTGTAAACAAGTCAAACCTGTAATATCCCCAAGGACGAGCCCTATTGTAATCACGTTTATGAATTGTAAATCATGTTTTGTAGGCTGGTGAGCCGAGTATTGATAAGATGGTAAGGCTTATGAGTTTATTAGGTCGAAGAGCCTAAGTGTTAAGGCCAAGAGCCTAATTTTTTATATGTAATTATGCAGAACGTTAATAAAAATATGAACACTGCTGTGTGCAGACCAAACACGATGAATGAGTGATGGGGGACTAAGCTTCCATAGAGTGGGTAAGGGAATGGGGGCTGAAAGGTGTAAAGAAAGGCTAAGTGTTGGGCCTAGGGGATAATATAGGGGGCTTACCTCTAGAAAGGGATAATAATTTATTATTATTATTTCTTTAAAACTAAGGTGGACAATATTGAGTGTTGTCCTAAGTTCTTGGATAGGTATGCATGTTGATGGAGCATGTGCAACTTCATGGGTGACATGTGTCGGCCTAGGCACATGCAGTTAAAAGCTGCAGAAGTCATCCGTGGAGGGGGTTTGCTCCTCATTCTGTCATCCTTTGCCTGAGTTCGTGGGGATCTAGGGTGTCTGAACCGTTTTGCCTATGTGTCTACCTCTACATACCCATGCACAGTGAAGGAAACCCTCACAAGAAGATTGTTCGCTATCCATTTTCCCATCCTTTGTGAATTCTGTTGAGATCTGGGATCGAACTTTGCATAGACTCACACATCTCTGAAAACAAAAAGCTATGAAGCTGACCTGTGTTGTTTTATTGTGAAGACAAAACATCTTGGATATGGTATGAACTGTGTTGTGTCTTAGTGTGGTATGTTGTCATTTTTGGATGTCCATATCCAAATTCCTATTGCTGATGTCACTTGTGAGTTAACCGAATTGCTATTATTGTTGTTGTTATCCTCACCTTGCAGGAATTGAAGTGGAAGATGGTGGAAGATTCAGGTGGTTAGGCTCGTGGTTGAAGAGGTAGGATGTCAGGCCTATGAGCAGCTCTTTCTAGGTGAAGGAGTCTGTTAGGAAGTGGTTTTCTCCTAGAGAGAGTCCAATACCAGCTACGAAGCTTTGATACTTCCTGATCTGGCCTATTGCCGAGGCCCAGAGAGTGAGGTAAAGCACTGATGGACTGTTCTTGTTAAGGTGTATACTCCTGGGTAGAACAGACATGTGAGGAATGAGAGTCCATGAGTAGTGGGCGTAAGAAGGCATCCTTGGAAGAATCCTTCCAGTTATTTTGTGCAGTTTCCCTATAACCTCAGCCTAGTTTAGGATTCCCTTACCTTGGGTGGAGCTTGGTCCGAGATCGGGGGTGACCCACTGCTGAGAGTGATGAGAAGCGTGGTCTAAGGCTGGGAAGTTCATGGAAGGTCTGCACATGGTAGGTGGAGTTACTACAACTTCAAAGATAAGTATTAATGTTGTACTTAGTTTATATGTGATGTTAGTTTGTGATACTTACTATATTATCATGCATTTCATTGTGATGATGCTTACTGTTGATTTCATTAATTATGTATGATGGAAGTAATTATATGTTACTCTGTTAAGCCATTTAACTTCATTTAGATGGATATTACGTAAGTATGAGAATGTTGTTCCGCACAGTAGTGTTTTCCCGACCAGTGGGATGACGGCTGGGGACGTTACAATATGGTATCAGAGCATGGTTTACAACAATGAACCTGAATGGGCTGGATAAGTGGTCATTGTACCTGAAGTTCAGGTGGAAATCATGTTTGGAAGAACCAATTTTTGGACCTTTGAATGTTCCTGAGTGCCAAGGAGTCACTTGGTTGTGTTACAAAGATCAAGCGGTGTAGCGGTATTATAGAACCTGTAGCCGGTGTGTTATATGGCCACAGGGAGAGATAGAGATCACCGCATGAAGTGTTGGAGCCGTTGGATATGATCAGGAGGAAAGGAGATCCCTTATGACTGTTAGATCCAAAGAAGGTATCGGAAGGATATCCGAGAAGCCTTTCGGGAGTTCGGCTATTGGGAAAAAGCGGGGAGCGCTGATACACAGAAACCCAAAAACTCAATAATATCTACGTCGTAGATATAGGAGGAGGGCTAGATCGTTAGATCTTGTGGATTCTTGCTCGAGTTAGTCACGAGAACCTTTTGGATTTCACAAAGTCAGGAGATGGGAAGTGAGGAGAAGTGAACACCTCTGAAGCCCAAAACCTCGAAATCCCGAAACGATCTACACCGTAGATCGCAGGAGAGGATCTTGATCGTTGGATCAAGTAGATGAATAGACTGTAATTTTGGAATTTTGGAAAACAAAAGTTCGAAATGTGTGGATGCACGAACTCTTGATGCCCAAAACTCTGAAACGAAAAGTAAAAGTGGTGGGACCCTATGACGTCACCGAAAGTGATGTGGACCTTCTTAAGGACACCATTTTTCACTACCTTGGTTGGCGATAGTTGTGCTGTGGGCCCAGGGGGAGAGAGGTCGGAAGTTTGGGAGTCGGGCGTTGGAGAGTGAAGCGAGTGTGAGAACCTTCGGGACCAAAACCCCAAAACCCGAAACCTTGAATCCCCAAAATCTCGAAACCTGAAGTTTCATTTGGAGAGCCTTATAGCACCTAGTAGTTTATCATTTGATCACAGCTCGTGGATGCATGGGTTGGGGACTAAGAAAATAGGGGCTATCACCCATAAATTGCAGGCCAAACAGAGCTCAGAAAATTCATGGAATCGAAACGTTTTCTTATTCGCGTTTGTTTATGAATGTTGTAGTTTTATTAAGGGTTTAAGGCTTGACAAACTTTGGTTGACTGCATGTTGTGTGTGCAGATTTCAATGAGTGTCAGGACAGCCACAAATTGACATCGAGTATAGAAATGGAAGAGGTGCAGATTGCCTCCAATTCAGAGAACGAAAGAGAAGGAAGGGATGTCAACTTGGGAGCCGAAGGATCGAACTCCAATGGGCATGGAGGAGATTTTGATAAGGAAGGGCATATGATGAAAATCATTGAAAGATTGCAGAAAGATGCCTAGGCTCGCTGAGCCAATAGCCGAAAGCTCATGAGGGTTAGGGATCACCAGAGTGAATTCAACTTAAATATGTTGAAGAGGCTAGAAATAATAGAAAGGAATTTGGAAAAGGAGAGTGACGTAAGAAAAATAGGGAGTTGCAGGACCCCTGAGAGAAAAACAAGATCGAGGAGTGATAGCAGACATCGTCATCACTCCCCAAAGCATTCTGGTAAGGAAGCACATAGTAGTTCAAGCCCATCCTCTACCAAAAAACACCAAATATTTGGAGTGGATGAATTGAAAGGGGAGATGAACAAGATTAAGCCTCCTACGTTTGATGGAGAACATAAGAAGGAGGAAGATGCCGAAACATGGTTTCTTGGCATGAGGAAATATTTCCAGCTCCAGAATTATTCCTCTCATGCAGAAGGAAGAATTATGATGTATCAACTAAAAGGAAAATCATCTATGTGGTGGGATCAACTTGTGCAGGTGCAACACATTAGAGAGAAAGACATCACTTGGAAGGAATTCAAGAGGTATTTTGAGATGAACAAAGGCCAAGATAGATGCCCATTCAGTGTTGGGGATGTAAAGAGAACCACAAGTACAAATATTGTCCCCATAAAAATGGCAAATAATGAGCTTTCCATAATGTTCAACAAGTTGAAACAATGGAGGACATGGGTAGTATAATGCCAAGGATCTATGCGGCCCTGGACAACAAGCAAGATGAATTTCAATCACACATTATTGAAGTGGAAGGTATGATTAACAACCAACCAATTACTATTTTAATTGATTCAGGGGATAGCCATAGTTATGTAGATCCTAGGGTGGTGGAAATTTTGCATTTATCAAGAAGCAAACATGAAAAGTCTTGGTTAGTGAATTTGGCTACAGGAACCAAGAGGAAAGTCACTGAGTTGGTTAAGTCCTGTCCTGTGGACATGAAGGGATTGAGCATGAAGGTTGAATTGAATATTCTTCCTTTAGGCTCTTATGACTGTTTAATTGGGATGGATTGGTTGGAACAGCACCATGCCCTCCTGGACTATTGTAATAAGGAATTTACATGCCTGGATGAGGAGGGGAATCGGAAAATAGTCCAAGGAATTTCCAGAGCTATGGTTGTTAGAGAAATCTCAGCAATGAAGCTGAAAAAGTGCTACATGAAAGGCTGCCAATTGTTTGCAGCCCATGTGGAGGAATCATCCAGAGATGAAGTCTCAAATATTAAAGACCATGTGGTACTAACAGAGGTTAAAGACGTATTTTAGGAGGTACCCAGACTACCTCCGAAGAGAGATATCAATTTCTCTATAAATTTGATGCATGGAGCAACTCCAATGTCGAAAGCTCCTTATAGAATGAGTACGTCAGAGATGAAAGAGTTGCAATTGCAGCTTGAAGAGATTCTAAAGAAGGGGTACATTCACCCAAGCATGTCACCTTAGGGTGCCCCAGTCCTGTTCGTGAAGAAGAAGGACGAGACATTGAGGCTGTTCATTGATTTCAGACAGTTGAATAAAGTAACGGTCAAGAACAAGTATCCTCTGCTGAGGATCAATGATCTTTTCGATCAATTGAAATGTGCGAAAATATTTTTGAAGATAGATCTCAAATTGGGATATCACTAGGTAAGAATAAAGGATGAACACATCAACAAGACCACCTTTAGAACAAGGTATGGTCATTACGAGTTCACAGTGGTACCGTTTGGGCTGTAGAACACAACTACTGTTTTTATGTGCTTGATGAATGGTTTATTCAGGGACTATCTAGACAAGTTTGTCATAGTCTTCCTCGATGACATTCTGGTGTATTCCAAGTCAGAGGAAGAGCATGAACAACACTTGAGGATGGTGTTGCAAGTGTTGAGAAAACACCAGCTGTATGCCAAGTTGAGCAAATGCTCGTTTTATCAAAGCAAGATCCATTACTTGGGGCACATTATTTCAAAAGAAGGGATTGTTGTGGATCTTGAGAAGGTTGAGGCCATCAGAGAATGGTCAGTTATAAGGAATGTGGCAGAAGCTAGATCCTTTATGGGTCTAGTGGGATATTATAGAAGGTTTGTCACAGGGTTCTCAAAGATAGCTCACCCTATCACTTCCTTGCAAAGGAAGGAGAAAAAGTTTCAATGGACTAAAGAGTGTGAGAAAAGTTTCCAGCTATTGAAGCAATTGTTAACCAGTGCTCCAATCTTGAGGATTGCAGATCCAAATGTGGATTTCATGGTGTGCAAAGATGCGTATAAAGAAGGGTTGGGAGGAGTTCTCAGTCAGAATGGATTTGTAATCTGTTATGAGTTCAGTAAGTTGAAAGAGCATGAAAATAATTATGCCACTCACTATTTGGAGTTGGCAGCAATCGTTCACACTCTAAGGAAATGGAGACATTACCTCATGGGAAGGAGATTTGAATTGAGAATAGACCACAACGGTATGAAATACTTGTTTGACCAACCTACCTTAAATGTCAGGCAGAGTAAGTGGTCGAAGTTTCTGTGTAAATATGAATTTGATATCAAGCATATCAAAGGGAAGGAAAACAAGGTGGCCAACACACTCAGCAGAAAGGTGCACAACTTACATGCTTCAACCATTAGCATGTACAGGACTGATATTAAGGATAGAATTTTGGAAGCTGCAAATGCAGATTTGCAGTATAGAGACTTGGTAGCAAAGCTACAGCAGAGTGAGAGGCCACACAAAGAGGAAAACTACACCTTGGAAGCTGATGGAATACTTCTGTACAAAAACAGAGTTTATATACCCAATGTCCAGGGTTTGAAACTTGTGATTCTAAGAGAAATGCATAACATGACTTATGTTGGGCACCATGGATATCAGAAGACTGTGGGAGTAGTTAGGAGCCATTAATTTTGGCTAGGTATGAAGAAAGAGATCACTGAATATATCACTAGATGTATGGAATGCTAGAAGGTTAAAGCTGAGCACAGGCACCCAACAGGGTTGCTGCAACCTTTGCCCATTTCTGAATGGAAGTGGGAAGTGGTTGTTGGAAGATTGATTGTTGTCATTGATGTCAACCTTAGTCATGGGTTTTGGACCAGAAGATTGATGAAGTTATTTGGACATGAAGGAAAATGAAAATGAAGATACATCACCCATGGATGGATATTATACATCATTCTCTTTCCAGTGGTATGTGGCACGTCACGTG
>JASDQU010437498.1:87170-98414 GCA_032191745.1 Picea mariana | reverse complement strand
GATTGATATGTTATACTGAGGTATTTTCACTAATCATCCAACTCTATCAAAAATATCTCCCCAATATATCATGTTAAGTCAACCAAGGGAACTATAGACAAGTCAATATCAACACTAGGAAATTATTGTAGGCTTACCCCCTAAGACAAGAGCTTCATGTGTGTTAATAGAGAGAGGGTTAATGTGGATAACCCTAGTCCTTTATACCCATATGCCCTATCTCAATCAATTTTTTGGACTGGGAGAGAATGTTCCTTTGTTGGTTGTAAATGGTGTGTTGAAATATTCCTACGATATGGTATCTTCTTCATCTAAGTTTTGTACCAAGGCTAAAATATCTTTCAAGTTCTATAACTAGTGTGTAGAATCCTTTTGGATCATATTTGTGACCTTCAAATGAGATTCCTTGCTAGCCACTATCTTCTCAAATTTGTTTGGAAATGAGGATCTACCAATTATCTCTAGATCAACAAATTTTTCTTCTATGTACTATTTGAATATCTCTACTTTGTTCCACACTAGTAATTTTCATAGATTTTAACTATAACAATTTTATTTAGAATAGAATTTTAGGTGGTTATATGGCATGTTTTGTGATATATATGAAATATGATTTGGTTCCTTTTTCCCCTAATGGGACTCCTTGATCTAGTGTAGTTTCTTTGTTGTTGATCTCATTTTATAGAGGTGGTTTTATAGCATTATCATGGAATTTGGGTGTCTATCTTTCTAATTCTTTTCTTCCTGATCAACCAAGTTTCCTTCATTGTTCCTCATCCTCTTTGTGCTCATTTTCCTTTTCCTCACATTCTATTTATCACTTTAACAAAGTAAATCTAGGTGATTCCTGTATGAGCTTCTTTACTTTATGCAATAGGGTAGGATATTTTTCTACTAATTTCATTTTGCTTATTCTTAGTTTTGGATTAAAAAAATTAATCTATTATTTTGGATCARGTTYRGGATACATCTCTGGACTCAAAAGGGAAATAAATTATTTTTCATATTACACTAAATCACGAAAGGAAGGATTTATGTAGTTCCTRGTGGATATATGTRTGGTCTTACAAACATGTTATGCATAYCYAACTCAAACAAAATGTACTCATCATACTTATATACTAAGTTTCTAGGAATTTGGAAATCTTCAATAGTTTCTCGAGTCATATACATGTACCATCTCTRAAAGGMATTATTTKTTTTCTCTAGGTGTKYTTTTTCCTTGGTGTACTTCCAAATGTTAAACTTAGGTGTAAGAACCATATATGTGATCTCAGTTTCAAATGATATCATTGAAAGAAGTAAAATCACTCAAATGTAATGAAATTCCTTCATGTTTTCTTCTGCATCTACACAATATTCAATAGATTCATTATAAAGGCACAAGTCCTAGGAAATTTTAATCCCTTTCACACATATCTTGGCCAAAAGAATATTTATCCAATGGGGCATTCATCTTTTTTCCATTTTTTAACTATCTTTCAATCCAATAGCTAAGTTGAAAACATAACTTTAGGATCATTATTTGTTGAAATTATAATTCCATGCATCCAATTATATGTTCCATACCTCTTATAAATATATGGATTTACATATCCTTGTAGATATCACATCTATTGTGTCCTCATCCACTCTTATTAGTCCTAACACCTAATGCATGGAATTGAGATCGAAATGAAACAACTTATCCAACCAAAAGAAGCCTCCATGCAACTAACTGAGCAAGAACCTAATGCAATTTATGACATTTTTTCTTTTCCCAAAATGAGGAACATCCAACATCATTAAGATTTTATATTCACTTAACTTCATAGCCCATGGTTTTAGGAATACTTATTCATTTTTGTGTGGAAGAGTCCTTGCATTTGCATACTTTTTAAACTAATGATCTCGAAATGTTATAGGATCTTGAATATTGGAGTCATGAAAATGTATGATCCACACATTCCATAGAAACTACTTTGTTGATTGCTAACCTTCTCAAAATATTTTACCATAGGAATATTTTCCTACTTATCTACCTTCTTATTTGTTTGAGCCCGTGGTTTGGAAAAATATGGAATATTTTCCATTTGTGCATGTATATCAACAAGAAATTCTAACTTTGATTCTCTCCCATCCCTCTTGTATACATATCTTACACCCTCTCTTGCTTTATAACAAATTCTCCAACAATCCATGCATTTAATGCACCAACTATCCTCCTTTATGTCTCTCAAGTGTTGTCCCTTCAAATTTAAATTTCATTCATTTATATGATCATATTTTGTCACTACATGCATTATATTTTACACCACATATTTTTAGTGTTGCATATGTCATTCTTACAACCCTAGACTGACTCATATCTTGTCAACCATCACATCAAGAAGGGACCTCTTTGTAAATATTATTTTATTTCGATCGTCTCAATTTCATTATTTATTTTTACCTACTTCCCCAAACATTATGATGATACCACACTAAACATGTAACAATCCCCATCCCAATCGAGGATCATTACCACGTGAAGAACACATAAAAACTAAACTTTTTTGGTAACCGATTTTCCTGTAGATTACCAACTACGAATTACACACAAATTTAAATATTGTTTGATGTCATTAATTAGATGCATATACAACATGCTAATATCACACATGAATGCAACTAATAAATTATTATAGTATCATATAACACAGTCTCATGCACAGAGTTGATGCACAACAATTAAAATGCATAATGCAAGACATAAGATAGATAACACACTTATCTTTTTAAAATAGTTGTGCAAAAATATTCTTGGTATAGATGTTCCACCCAACCATATACTTGTGGTTCCAAATCTCAACAACAAGTCACCCTTGATATGGGGATAACAATCCACAAAATAAAGTCATCTCTCCTTGTCCACTCATAACTCAGAAATCCCCACAACGTGTTGGTATACTCCTACAACTATCCCAATTTTCAACCAAATATCTTCCTCTCAACCTGTCCCAGCTAAGGAATGTACCCATTCATTGATCTCAATCCCTCAAGAATCCAATAATTTATCAATGTCTCTCTAGCATAGGTAAACATGAATATCTCTATTGGGAAACTCAAGGGAACTCGTTGTTAGGAAAACTGTTATCAGTAACAAAAAACACTTGTTGTTACAGTGAAAATCACACATGAGTTCACTCTTCAGGCCTGGAAATCCATCTCTTCAGTCTTCTGTTCCAAATACACTCCATAAATGCTCCAAAATTCTCCCTCCATGGTTGTTCCATCTCTAATTTATTCTTTTCTTCTCTTTGTTTGTTGTTCATGCAAAAACATTGACTGTATAAAATTGTCGTAATTTCCCATACAAATTTCCTCTATTTCCTCACTTTCTTTACTAACACACATACCCAATCTAATTGTACTCAACCCCCATGCTCCTAGTAACTATGGTATATGAATTCTCACACCCACCCTCTTACGTGCATTCAATGATTGGATTTGGGGACACTAGATAAAAAATTAGAAGGTTCATATACCAATAACAATTTTAGGAAGTGGGTTGAATTAATAGACCTGGTTACTTCCCCCTTGAACCCCTCTATTATAAATTATCTTATACCCTCTCCTCTCTTGTAGATTAATCATCCCCCATCTCATTTCCATATCCCTTAGAATTTGGAATCACATTTTATTATTAAAATTTAGAAATACAATTCACATATACATATCTTGGTCATGGCCACATATTATATCTACATTAAACATTAATTAAAATTGGGATTATAGTGCATATATTACATTCCCCATCCTCAGGAATTGTGCACCATCCTCAGCGCACACTATAATGGTACACATATACAAATTTACATCATCATACTAAGAAATACAATTTCTACAATTTTACAACTCCACCAGTAGTTCCAACCAAAATCTCATGTTCCTCTCAACCCACTGACCCAATGAATGTATGCCCTTCATTTCTCTCAGTCCATTGGGTTGTGTTATAACTATAAATTTCTCTACATATGCATACCTGGCATTTGGCCCTCTTACTTGCAGTTTTTTCCAAGCCATCACTGAGTTGCTCTTCTAAAAAACTCATTTTTTGAAGATGTACGTGCCTTGCACCACTACTGTCCGCGTACATACTCTTGTTGCACCACTACAACCCATGTACGTATGCATGCTACACCACTACAACCCGCGTATACTTGCAAAATTTGCAAAAAATAAAATTTTGCAAGGAATTCGTTGAGATTACAGGCTATTGGGTAGTTTCCCAACTAATCCACCGCCTATAGCCCATCACCCAACCGAATAACCATCATTTTCCCATATAAAAGGATTTTTTTGGGTCTCATTCCACATCTAGACATAAGAATAGTGAAACTCTTCCCATTTCACATCCCCTCCTTGCCCCAAGCATTTTCAATCCTTTTGTGAGAATTGTCTTAGAATTCCCCAATTTGCCTTCCTTCCTCCATCATAAACCCATTATACTTCCCAAGAAGAAGTTTGAGAGGAGAATCCATACAAAGGTGCACTTGGAGCTTGGTGAAGAGGATCCTGGACTAGGTTCGTGGAGTAGTAGTCAGCTTTGGTTGTAAGTGATCATTGTATTATTAATAAAAGAAGTACTTTTCATGTCCCAAATCATGATGTGTCGAATGTTTTCATTTGATTTATGTTTTTATTCTAATATCTAACCCTTATTTATGTATGAAATGCATGCTTTTAGATTTATGTTTGTTTGTATTTGAATGAAGGATATCCTTGGGATGAGGCATGCATTCAATGAATCTATCAAGCACGAGAGGATCATCACCAAATGCGAAGTAGAGGTACAATTACCCGATCTTTCTCATTTTCTTTTCTTGTATGAGTCTGGGGTGTGTTTAGGGTAGTTAGAGAAGTAGGAGACTTTTAAACAATTATTGATCTGCCTACATTGTAAACCCTGGTGTAGCCATAGGGGGGTTTTTCCTACTAGAAATTCCCCTTCCCAGATGGTAACATAATTCCAAAATGTGAAAAACAATGTGGAGTCTTTAAATGAATTATTAAGGAATTAAAATGTCTTGGTACGCCTCCACTTGGAAAAGGGGATTTTTTTTTTTTGTACTTGTTATGCGTCGCTTGTTGTCATAACTATGGGGTTCATTACAATTTATTTTAAGTTTGGATTTAACTTTGATTATCTACTTTATAAACTCATACACAAAAACATAAAAATCATAAATTGCATAAAAATCAAATATTTTTAAAAAGAAAATACAAAGAAAAGGGATTTTATGCTTGAACATTAGGTTAGAGAAGATTTAGACTAGATTTTAATGTGTTTTCTTGTTGGGGTTCTAAACCAAGGGTGACATTCCCATCTCTTCTTGCCTAGCCCCATGGGAGGTTGATATGTTGGTGTTAGAGACTCTCTATTCCCTTGACATCAACAGTGGGGTATGTCCAGATAGTATCTAAGAGTTTATCAATATTGTATGATACTAAATGACCATGCTGAGTGAGAACTATACCTATAACATAGTCGAAGGCATCAATCTCAATCGCGAACAGTTATTGCAGACCAGGTAAGGCGAGTACTAGAGTTGAGCAAAAGTGATGCTTCAGATAATCAAATGTTTTTTGTTGTGCCTTCCCCCATGCAAAAGTTTGCTTTCCACCACCCTTGGTTACTTGGCTAAAGGCCCATGCAATATGGGAGAATCCCAACACAAACCTTTGGTAGAATTTCGAAAATCCCAAGAAGCTTCGAAGCTCGGTTAGTGTGGTTGGGGCTAGCCAGTCACAAATGACTTTGATTTTTGCTGGATCCACATGTACCCCATGCTCATCAACAATGTAGCCCAAGTATTGGACCCTGTTCATGCCAAATAATCATTTTTCCAAGTTGGCATATAACTTGTGTTGTTGCAGAGTGACCAAAACATGTTGAATATGTTGCATGTGCTCCTCCCAAGTTTTGTTGAAGAATAGGATGTCATCAATATATACCACCAAAAAATAGTTGGTGAAGGGTATCAATACATCATCCATCAATCTCATGAAAGTTGTTGGTGAATTTGTTAAGCCAAAGGGCATGACCAGCCATTCGAAGAGACCGTCTTTAAATTTGAAAGTTTTCTTCCATACATCAGTCGGTTCGATGGGAACCTGGTGGTAGACATACTTTAGGTCAATCTTGCTTAATAAATTTCCCCCCTTGAGTTGGTCAAGAATGTCTTGGCCCCCCAATAGTCCCCCTTGATTTTTTTGTAAAAATTCAAGGAGACCCCCTTGACCATTCGAAAACATCGCTTTCATGACATCTAAACCAATCTTACTTAATCCGAGAAGAAGATTTTATGGATTAATTTGGTGTGATGGATGGCTTGTAATGTAATAAATTCAAAAAATTGTATCGACTGGATCTTTGGTCTTTTGATAGTCCTTTTATCTTTTTATGTTTTTTTCTTATTTGAGTGGTTTTGTTTGAACTGTGTGAATATTTTGTGATTTAAATGTTTCGACTAGACATTATTACGTTGAATATGCTAACTATTGAAAGTGACTTTAATATTGGTTCTTCATTCTTATATAGATTATTTTTCATTTTGAATTTCTTGATTTTCAACATGAAAATTCAAAACAAGAGTATGAAGGATTTCGTGATGCATTTCAATTATTAGCAAATGGTTTCATAACATGTTTTTATTTTTAGGTCTTCTCTGTTGGTTAATCAATAAAAAATATGGTTATCATCATGATTCAACAATGGAATCCAAGAATAGATTTATTATTACTTTTATACACTTGTTCTTGTTTTCCTAATATTGTTTGATGATATTTCAAAAATAAATAATCTCATTTGAACATGAGATAGAGAATTATATTTTGATGAATAATCAAGACATGACTTGCTTTTGTCTTATTCTTAATGGTCATAATCCTTATGATGACTTAAAACTATGAACGAAGGTCAAATTTTATTTATGTACTTTGACCTTTCATTTGAATTACATGACATTACAAAGGTCATTGCTATAAAAGTTCTTGTTACTACCATGCCATGGTTTTCGAGTCATTATTGTTATTACTTGGTCATAATGCAAAGTTCTTTGCAATTAATTATTTTAACGACCCTTCTTAATAACCACGTAATTCGAAAAACTAAATTGATTACATGTTACACTATGTTTAATACATGGAGATAATAAAAAAATTAAGAATTGCATTGTTTATCATCAATTGATTGGAAAGGTGGCCCAAGAGTTGTTCAGTGATTTAACAATTCACTTTTGTACAGTTGTTTATAGTTTGTTTGTAAAATAAGCATAGATATGAGTTTCTTTTTATTTTTTGTATTGTTTTATTATATTAATAATTAAATATTTAATTTAAAACAATACATAATAGAACATTCCATAGTTATTCTCAAATATTTTTGTTATTATTAGGGTTTGATTTTTTTTGGCTTGAAAGACGTTTAAATTATTTGTTTGATTTTGTTTGTTATTATTGATAATTGTTTTGATTCTTTTTTTTATAGGATCTCATGCTCTATATCATGGGAGGAGCATGGAATACCAAATGGACTTGAGATTGTAATGGGAAAACAATGAACCTCGTTTTTCTTCAGACTTTTGTTTTGTGAGTAATTTTGGAGTTTTTTTTAATATAATATCATTTGTTTTCATTTATGTGTTCATTTTCTTCCTGTCATAGATTTGTAGAATGAAACCTTAGCTTTTGTCCATGCTTTATTAATTCATTGTTATGATATTAATTTGTGTAGATTTTGTTCCAAAGATTGATATTTAAAAAATATCATTCGTTATCTCAACTTTATCAATTCTTTGTGTGATTGATAGATAAATGCATGTGTAAAATGTATTAGATTTTTCTTATGAAAATTACATGTGTTCAATTTTTTTTTTTTAATGAAATGTGTTTCGTTAATTGAAACAATACAATATTATTCTCCATTTGGGATTGATCTCAAAGTTGCTTCATTTCCTTATCTGTATTAAATCTACTCTATTTTGTTAAAATTTCTTTCACTAGAATTTTGTTGGACTTGAAGTGCAACATTATCTCTCTGAGAATTTCTTTTACAGGTGCACAATCTAATAGAGTTTTGAAGGAGAGGATTCAACCATTAGATTGCAACTTTGCTCCTGATCAGGATAGTTTAGTCATTGTATTTTGTCATATTTTGTTTGTATGCTTTGTTTGAATATAAATTTTTAATTGTAAAGGTTTAGTTTAAATTCTTTGATCATTTAAATAACTCCTATCATAAATTACATTCAAAATCATTTAGTTTAGTTCGATTGTTAGCTTAGCTTGAATATTATTGTTTTAGTATGATTGAAGTTGGAATTATTATTTTTATTTATTATTTATAATTATTGTTTAGATTGGATTTTTCGGGATTAAGTTCCATTACATACTTTGAAATTCTCGTTTTCATCGGGTTTCTAGTAAATCTTGTACCCTTGTACAACTTGTAATTTTTGTGAATTTATGTAATTAAGTGTAAGGTTATCTAATTTAATAAATCATTTTAAATACTCGAAATATGGCAATTATTAGTTAGGATATTAAAAAACTTTTCATTTATTTATTAGATAGATCCTTTGACCCTCCAACAGAGCCATTGAAACCATCGGGGATAGTTACCTTAAATGGATTAGGTTACACTTAAACAAACTTAGACCATACTATTCCCTTTCAGTTGACGAGTGGTGAATATCACCCATCAACAGAAGGTCATCAATCCAAGGAATTGGGTACCGGTTACTGACTACAATTTTGTTTCATGCTCTGTAATCAATGCAGATCCGCGAGGTCCCTTCTTTCTTATGCACTAGCACAATCAAGATTTAGCAAGGGGAGGAGATAGGTCAAATGTTCCCCTTTTGAAGAATCTCTTGGATATAGCACTTGATTTCATCATTTTCCATCAACGAGCGACGATATATTGGTTTATTAGGAAGCGGTGCACCAAGGGTTAGATCAATTGGATGCTTGACTTGGCAGTGCGTCAGTACCCCGGTGGGTGAGGAGAAGATGTCCTTGTACTCTTACATGATATCTTCCACTTGCTTCTTCTGCAAAGAGAGGATCTATGTAGAGGTCATGGATGTGGCGACGACCTTATGCTTACTGCGAGCAAGGATCACAAAGAAGACGAACTTCCTAGTCTGTGAAATGAACTTACTACATTTCTTATCAAATATTAAATAAATATTGGTAGGCGACGCTACATTTGGTATCCTATACAATTGTCTACCCAAAGTAATAATAACACTCCAGGGTCTAGACTCATACACAACATGTCATTTCCAAAAATATGGTTGGCCTAAGAGAACATCACAAACTTCAAGGGGAGCAATATCAAAAAATACCTTGTCTTTGAAGGGCTTGATGTTGTATGGAAGATAACACTTTTGGATGTCGTGAAGATATCGTCATTGGCAAAGCCAGCCGATGGTGTAGGGTTGCGGGTGTGGTGTTATCGACAGGTACAACTGCTTGATGACCTCTACTGAAATTAGATTCTTTTGACTGCCACTATCGACAGTGAAATGCAACAAAGTCCCCTTTACCCACATCTTTGAGTGAAAGAGCCATTCACCTTCCTTTGGTTCTTTTGGTTCACTTGGTTGTACTTTGGTGGTAGAAACAGTGGAAATGGGTTCAACATCGATGATCCACTTCCCACTTTCTGGATTTGATTCAGAGTTAGAATATGCCTCTGACTCAGAATATTTCAGCTTGAACACCAGTGGCTTCTTGGAGCGACATTATTTGGTGTTGTGCCAAGGGATTTTATGGTATTCACACCATTTTCCCATGTCCTTGGAATTCCCATTACCCTTCTTGGGTTGCATATTGGACTTGTTTTCCTGAGAGCGACCATCTTTTCTCTGTCCCTTGTTTTGTGGGTTGGGGCCACCTTTTCCCTGCTTCGGCTATGAGGAGTTTGCAGATACAAAATCTATCCTCTTCTACTTAAATTTCTGCTTGATCTTGATAACATATCTATAAGTCACACTGAATGATAAGATGTCCAAAAACTCCATTTTTGTTTGAATGTATCTATGTAGATAGTCGTGGTATTTGAGCACCAGATGTCATTCCGAGTATTTGATACCTAATTTGGTGCACAGGGTATGAAAATTATTGTTGAAATTTGGTACAGTATGGTCCCTTTCCTGACACAACATGGTCCATCTTGTGTACTAGTCCTTGTAGCTTCAAACATAGTAGTATTATTCTTTAATCTCATCCCTGAAGGAATCCCATGTAGGGGCGACCACAAATATTGAATATTCCTCTATGGCCCTTTTCTCAGAGTAAGTATCCCACCATTCCTTAACATGGGGGACGATCTTGAGGAGTGAAAAAGTATTCTTTTCCCTGTCGAAAAAATTGTGGAC
Organism: Picea mariana; assembly: GCA_032191745.1. Classification (NCBI taxonomy): domain Eukaryota; kingdom Viridiplantae; phylum Streptophyta; class Pinopsida; order Pinales; family Pinaceae; genus Picea; species Picea mariana. The sequence goes on along the minus strand of JASDQU010437498.1, from coordinate 88,008 downwards.
CGAAAAATACATTTCGAGAAGATTCATCCATTTATCTAAAACATCCGCATCTATCATTCTTTCAAATAATGGAATATCAAAATTTACTTGTACCTTGAAGGGGGTTTCATGACCACTTTATGAATATGTGTCTCCTGTGGGAAGTCGCCCAATGATCTGGGAAATTTTTTCCATCATTTCGTTCCTTTTTTGCCCAAGGGATTCCTCGAGCAACATTTTAAAAGGACCTCCTCCTCCATCATCTTTCTTATCGTCCCCCATGGGTTTTTTTTGGGCTCTACGTGTTTGATATTACAAAGTATTGACTGTTTCAAGTCCCAACTTCTTGTACCCAAATCTTTTTTGAGACATGCATAAAGAAAAATAAATGAAGAGAAGACCACTCTGATACCACTGATAAAGATCGATGAGAAGAAAGAAAAGAATAAAAACATGAATACAATAACACATAGATACTGATAATAACAATAGATATCCAGTGAACAATAAATTATATTGAATAAATAAAATAGTCTAAAACTCTAAAACCGTAGAACTGAAAACAACTTGCTAAAATGGTGGTAGCTATCTCTAAGAAGAGTTGTGGATGCTATGACCACCCATCTGAGCATAATGATTACAATGAGCCTCTAGAGACCTTTTTAACATTAATCATGAATTAAAAAACCATATATACATCCAAAAACATAACCCTAGGAGATGAAACTCCAAACGTCATGTGGGCCCCGATGGGTAAGTTGGTACCTCAACTTCTCGGGGTCGTAACTTTTGCATACAACCTCCATTTTAGGCACGTTATATCCCGTTTAAAAGGTATTTTCGAGAATTACACATTATT
>JASDQU010437498.1:69603-87120 GCA_032191745.1 Picea mariana | reverse complement strand
TAGCCAATGGTGTAGGGTTGTGGGTGTGGTGTTATCGGTAGGTCCAACTGCTTGATGACCTCTACTGAAATCAAATTCTTTTGACTGCCACTATCGACAGTGAAATGCAACAAAGTCCCCTTTAGCCACATCTTTGAGTGAAAGAGCCATTCCGCTTCCTTTGGTTCTTTTGGTTCACTCGGTTGTACTTTGGTGGTAGAAACAGTAGAAATGGGTTCGACATCGATGATCCACTTCCCACTTTTTGGATTTGATTCGGAGTTAGAATATGCCTCTGACTCAGAATATTTCAGCTCGGACACCAGTGACTTCTTGGAGCGACATTATTTGGTGTTGTGCCAAGGGATTTTATGGTATTCACACCATTTTCCCATGTCCTTGGAATTCCCATTACCCTTCTTGGGTTGCATCTTGGACTTGTTTTCCTGAGAGTGACCATCTTTGCTCTGTCCCTTTTTTTGTGGGTTGGGGCCACCTTTTCCTTGCTTCGGCTTTGAAGAGTTTGCAGATACAAAATCTATCCTCTTCTACTTAAATTTTTGCTTGATCTTGATAACATATCTATAAGTCACACTGAATGATAAGATGTCCAAAAACTCCATTTTTGTTTGAATGTATCTATGCAGATAGTCATGGTATTTGAGCACCAGATGTCATTCAGAGTATTTGATACCTAATTTGGTGCATAGGGTATGAAAACTATTGTTGAAATTTGGTATAGTATGGTCCCTTTCTTGATGCAACGTGGTCCATCTTGTGTACTAGTCCTTGTAGCTTCAAACATAGTAGTATTATTCTTTAATATCATCCCTGAAGGAATCCCATGTAGGGGAAACCGCAAATATTGAATATTCCTCTATGGCCCTTTTCTCAGAGTAAGTATCCCACCATTCCTTAACATGGGGGATGATCTTGAGGAGTGAAAAAGTAATCTTTTCCCTGTCAGAAAAATTGTGGACCGAAAAATACACTTCAAGAATATTCATCCATTTATCTAAAGCATCCGCATATATCATTCCTTCAAATAATGGAATATCAAAATTTGCTTGTACTTTGAAGGGTGTTTCATGGCCACTTGATGAATATGCATCTCTTGTGGGAAGTCGCCAAATGATTTGGGAAAATTTTTCCATCATTTCGTTCCTTTGTTGTGCAAGGGATTCCTCGAGCAACATTTTAAAAGGACCTCCTCCTCCATCATCTTTCTTCTCGTCCCCTATGGGTTTTTTTTGGGCTCTGTGTGTTTGATATTACAAAGTCTTGACTGTTTCAAGTCCCAACTTCTTGTACCCAAATCTTTTTCAGGACATGCATAAAGAAAAATAAATGAAGAGAAGACTGCTCTGATACCACTGATAAAGATCAATGAGAAGAAAGAAAAGAATAAAAACATGAATACAATAACACATAGATACTGATAATAAAAATAGATATCCAGTGAACAATAACTTATATTGAATAAATAAAATAGTCTAAAACTCTAAAACCGTAGAACTGAAAACAACTTGCTCAAATGGTGGTAGCTATCTCTAAGAAGAGGTGTGGATGCTACACCCACCCATCTGAGCATAATGATTACAATGAGCCTCTAGAGACCCTTTTAACATTAATCATGAATTAAAAAACCATATATACATCCAAAACAATAACCCTAGGAGATGAAACTCCATACGTCATGTGGGCCCCGATGGGTAAGTTGGTACCTCAACTTCTCGGGGTCATAACTTTTGCATACAACCTCCGTTTTAGGCACGTTATATCCCGTTTAAAAGGTATTTTTGAGAATTACACACTATTCCATCAAACACTGATTGTGTCTATAGTTTGAATGTGGCAAGACAAGAAAACACTGTTTAGGACTCCAGAATGACCCCAAAAGTACAAAATGATGTACTGATTGTTGGATTAATGAGAGGGGGGGTGAATAAGTAATAGAGTACTTTAATCCTTTTTAACCATAAAATGAAAGTACTATATCAATGTATCATTATCATCCAATAGTTTCAGAGTAAATAAGCAAATGAGAAATCATACACATACAAAGTACACCATTTTTTTTTTATGTGGAAACCCAAAGCGAGAGAAAACCACATAATGATTTTTTTTATATGTCTTTAAGAATTACATTGATTGGAAGCTCCAAATTCATTTTTTTTCTAGCTACAACTGGAAGGAGGCTCCAACCCCCTAGTTTCTCAGGATACAACCAGAGGGAAGCTCCAACTCCCCAATTCTCTGGCTACAACCAGAAGGAGGATACAACCCCCTATCTTCTCTGGCTACAACCGAAAGGTGGCTATAGCCACATGTCCTTGCCCCATCCAACTACCCTGAAATATAAGTAGAATGATGGAACCATTGTCACACTATCATTGCAAGATATACTGTTGTAAACTTGTACCAATCAATCTATACCAAACAACATGTAATCAACCTATACCATAAACAAGTGCATCAACCATGCACCAAATATTTACCAATCATGCATGAAATACACATAAACTATGACTCATCAAGATATACCAACATCATCAACTATACACCTCATGTGTGTGCCAACTCATCAAATACTTGTCTCAACCATGTACCCAACATGTACCTCAATCAAAAGCCCTCATCGATTTCATCATCCAAATATGATTTGTAACTCTGTTATAGACCTGGTGTATATGATCACATACTTGCCAACCTTTCTCAACTTTAGAAAAAAGAGACTAACATTTTCATCAAACTTTACTTTAGTCTCACATGACTAATTTTGGATTAATTAACATCTTTAACTTGAAATAATCATAACTATGTACCTGTAATGAATAAAATATGAAAATAGTACACAATGTTCTTCAATGTATTTTATTCCATTCCTCCAAGTGTCACTGCTTGGAACCTCTCAGAAAAGGAGTTATAGCAAAAATGGCATACCTTTTTGAATTATGTCTTATTCTAGAGATCGAAGTTGTAGAGCTATCCCCACACGAAATATTTGTTGTATGGATCTGAAAATGGTTCACAGAATACTAAATAATGTACTCTAACCAATACATTTTGTCTTACTAAATTTGGATGTGTTATGAAGTAGTTATGTCGTGTTTACCCAAAACACCCATTTTAGACTAATTTTAGGACTAGCCACAAACCCTATTTTCCATAGAGTGTAAATCCAAAACTATAATGACCAACAAGCTGAAAATTTTATCACAACTACTTGGATATGTTTCCTCAACGACCTCTAGATTTCATAGTCTAAATCATTCTAGAAAAAACGTTATTGTGAAAATGGTGAGATGACTTGTAAATAACATACCTTAGAAAGGATCATCAAAAGAATTTATCCTCCTTTGAATTTCAGCCTTCTTTACTTCACCTTCCCTCTGAAATTCGCCTTAGATATCCTTTGGTTACCTTAGTCACTTATAGATATTCAATATTCTCAAGTGTTATTAAAATGATAGACTCTTTCCTCTTATTTATACTTTTATGTAGCTTCCTCAAGGGGTTACCTTCTAACCATCTTAAACCACTTTCCTTATTTTAGGGCTATCCCACTTCTAACCACTTGTCCACTTAGTAATTTATCCATAACTTTATTATTTGAATAATTTATTTTGTATCCACTTTGACTTATAGTACACTCATCACTTCATTTTATTATTTAAATAATTTCTTCTTTGCAACCACTTTGACTACTTTGACCTTTTGGGGTTTCTAGATGACTCATGAGGGTTCTACAACTTCAAATGCCCATAACTCTCTAACCGTGAGGAGTTATGTGACGTTCCACATACCACCAAAAATGGCATGACATGTACTATCCATCTAGAATAGTATTATTTAAATAATTTCTTCTTTGTAACCACTTTGACTACTTTGACCTTTTAGGGCTTCTAGATGACTCATGAGGGTTCTCCAACTTCACATGGCCATAAATATCTAACCATGAGAATTTATGTGACGTTACACATACCACCAAAAATGACATGACATGTACTATCCATCTAGAATAGTATTACCTTAAAATATATTAAAAATCATACCATTATAAATCAAACTTGGGTCCATTACCCAAACCTTTGTGCTACCGAAATTTGCTACCAGACTTTCTTCAAGGGTTGACATCAATGAAAACCAACCCAAATAATAAAAAAATATACCCCTTTGGAATTGATGGAAATGCTCTAATGCAATACTGAAGTCATATCACTCATTCTCCCCGTGTGACCATCGCTCCCCCTAAAACCATGCTTCTGTGCTCTTTCTCCAAGCATTTACCTTTGCATATGATCAATATCTCCCCCTTTGTCATCAATGGAAAAGGTATCTTTCTATCCGGGGTTGCTCCCCCTAACTGAACTCTTCCTGAAACTGATCTCCCAGCATGAACTATCCTCTTTATGGTTCGTCCTCATGTAAATCTAAGACATATAAGATAATCATTCAGAAACATTCATTTTGGAGTAGAAATTACTCCGAGTCTCTGGCAAAGATACTCAAAGGCTTCCCTTGGAAGTGGTTTTGTAAATATGTCTTCCACTTTTTCTTTTGTGCCCACATATTCAACTTTTATGTTCTTCTCTATAACATGTTCCCATAGAACATGATACTTTATTGGAATTTACTTCATCTTGGAGTGTGTCACTAGGTTCTTTGAGATATTGATGGAGCTTGTATTATCACAATAGATTGGAATGGGCTCATTGTACTCAGCCTCTATATCTATCAAAGCTTGTTTCATCCATAGAATCTGAGTACAACATCACGTTGCTGCAACATACTCTGCTTCAGTTGTAGATAAAGATATTGATGATTGTTTCTTTCTTAGCCAAGATACTAAACACTCACCCAAGTAGAACATTTCTCCACTAGTTCTTCATTGGTCATCAATGCAACCTTCTTAATAAGAATATGTGTAGGTAATAAGTGATAGATCCTTTCCTTTTGGATACCATAATCCAAGCTCTTCTGTTCCTTTGAGATATATGAAAATCCTCTTCACTTCTAATACATGTGATTCCTTTGGTGCTGCTTGAAATCGTTCCACCTATCCAATTGCCTGCATTGCATCTGGTCTGTATGTTGTCACATATAGTAAGCTACCAATCATTGACCTATATTTCCTTTGGTCTGTAGACTTTGAATCATCATCTTTTCTCAACTTGCAACTAGTTTTCATAGGAGTGGTAACTGGTTTGCAATCTTCTATTCCAAACCTCTTTAGCATTTCTATGATATACTTAGTTTGAGAAATAAAAATTCCTTGGTTGTGTTGATGTATCTGAAGACCTAGAAAGAAGTATAGTTCTACAAGTAATGACATTTCAAATTCATTCTTCATATCCTTTGAAAATTTATGGCTTAACCTGTCATCATTACTTCCAAAAATAACATCATCAACATAAACTTCAATTAATAAAATACTATCTTGAGTTGCCTTGATGTATAGGTTGTTGTATGCACTTCCTTTTCTGAACCCTACCTGTTGTAGATATTTATCCAATCTTGAGTACCATGCTCTAGGAGCTTGTTTTAGAACATATAAGGCCTTCTTCAATTTGCACATGTAATCTATGTTCTCTGGAAACTGAAATCCTTTTGATTGTTCGATGTAGACTTCTTCTTCAAGTTATCCATTCAGAAAAGATGATTTCATGTCCATATGATACAATTTTATATTCTTGGAGCATGCATAAGCTAAAAGCAATTGGATTGCTTCCATTTTGAAAACTAGGGAAACTATCTCTTCAAAGTCTATCTTTCAACCTATTCATATCCTTTACATACCAATATAGCTTTGCTTCTTGTAACATGTCCATATTCATTCAATTTATTTATGAAAACCCACTTTGTGCCAATCACATTCTTATTCTTTGGTCTTGGAACCAAGTCCCAAGTGTCATTCTTCTCTATTCGATCCAATTCTTCATCCATGGCCCTATTCCATAATTCATCCTTGTTGGCCTTGGTTCAATCGTAGATAAGAGTGATAGGTGCATTAGTTCTAGTGAACTGATTCTTCTTCTAGTCTCAACTCCTGCATCCTTGTTTATGATAATATAATCTGAAGGATGATTCTTTTATACTCGCTTCCTAGGTGTCTTTGGAGGCACTTGATGAAATTGCTCTTCTACTTCTATATGATCTTCTTCATCTTCCTCTTCTACTTCTTCATCTTTTGCTTCTTCTTCATAAATTTGTTCCACTGATTCATTTTCTTCTTCCTTTGATTTTGGTCCACTTGTTTCATCAATTGTTACATTGAAGCTTTCCACAACTTTGTTCAATCTCATATTTTAACACTTGTATGATTTCCTTGTACTTGAGTAACCAACAAGTATTCCTTTTTCCACATGAGATTCAAATTTTCCCATTCCTCCATCTTCTCTTTTGATGTAGCATTTGCTTCCAAATATTCTGAAGTGCTTCACATTTGCTAGTCTTCCTTTCCATATCTTGTAGGGACTTTTTTCAATGTTGTTTCTGAGAATTACTCTGTTTTGAATGTGAAATGTTGTATGCACTACTTGTGTCCAAAACATATCTCTCAATTTGGAATCCATTAGCATTGTTCAAGCCATTTCCTGTTTAATTAACATCCATAATGTTTTTTTGTCTCTGAACCAATCTATGAATCCATGGTCTCATCCACTGTCATATATCTATCCAAACCTACTAAGTGTTCTTACAAATACATCATTGTCCATACTGTCCAAGACTCTACTGCACAATTGTCCATAATTCTAACCCATTTATTACTTTACTATCATGAACTCTTCACTACTACAACTATCAAATTGTACTTCTGCTAATTGACTGCTCTAGATTTGTCTACTCAAACTCAACAATCTTCTTGAAGGATGGTTCATTGGTCTGTCACATATATCGCATAGACTCCCTCTATCTAATATTCATGTTACCTAGGAGTCTCTAATCTGAATGGCTCAAAAAAATTCCCGCTCTGATTTGTATTCATCATCATCTTCATTGGTAGATTCATCATCTCTCTGAGATCTGACTTCTTTCTTTCTATCTGTGAATTCATATTTCACTACAATGCATGAAAGTACAATATCTTGAACCTGTTCCTTATTTACATGTCATTGTTTTATTTCAGTTATTTTCCAAACCTTTATATATATGACATCTTTCTTTTTCTCTGTAGAACTTTCTTCATCTCATTTTATTGTCAATCTTGCAATCTCTAGGACCTGGTATTTGTTCACATGATCTTTGTGTTTTCTTATACATGCTTTATTATATCTGATATCAATGTTATATTTCATGGAATTATCGATCATGCTTATACAATCACTAGCTATGTTTCCATAGTTATGACATTTGTAACATTCAATGTTACATGGGGCCACATAGGCATTTATTGCTTGAACATTTTTATAATCCTTGCAATCTACAACCTTATGTTCAAAATTAGTACAATAAAAGAAATGACCATAAAATAAATTTGCATACATGGGAGTGAATGATATTCTTTGTGGTGTAGTCCTTCTGAACTTTTGCCTTGAATGATCATGATCATGATTGAAGATTGTCTATGGCTTGAACATGGATGGTATTCTTGAAGATGTATATTTAACAGTTTTCTTAGATTCTGGTTGACCATGATTCCTTCCTTTGAGTACTTCTACATAACTCTTTATATTTTCTTCATTCTTCTTTTTTAGAAACCTAGAGTGCTTATCTTCATTCTATATAATTGATGTGGATGTTACTGTCTCTTCAACATTCTTATCGAGCTTGATGATTTTACTTCTCAATGTGACAACTTCTTCTTCAAGATTCTCAACCTCTTCTTCTTTTTTCATTATCTGAGACTTCATGACTTCTTATGTTCTTTTTTATTCTTTAAGATGGATTTTTAATGTGATTGTTTCTTCTTCAAATCCTTTCTCTTCTTGAACAAACTCTGCCTCAAGCTGGTTTAGATCGTTAGTTCTTTCCTTAATATGATATGTCAATATCTTTTCTCTCATTTTTGCTTCTTCCTTCTATCCTGCTATGTTGGCTTCCAAATACTTCTTTTTATCTTTAAGGTTTCTTCAATCTTTCTGGATTCTTCTAGCTGAGTTCTTAAGTTCTTGATGACCCGTTGGGCTTCTTAAAAAATGTGAGCACTTTCCTTTTGTTTCATCAATTCTTTCTTGAGTGACTTGTTTTATTCTCTTTCTTTTCTTATTTCATCTAAAGCATTGATCAATTCTTCTTCATAATTGTCTTATTTTTCAATTAGTTTTTCTGTCTCATTTCCTTCATAGCATTCCATTTCAATATGTCTGCATTTTTCACAATTAAAAAAATAAAAATCATACATGTTTTGATTATGTACTCTTCATCTTTTGAATATGTTTGACATGGTGAACATATTTATTCTTGACTGTACCTACATCTTCTTTGGCATTTTTTGAATCTATGATGGGTGAAGAATATATACCATGTAACTTATCCCAAATTTCTTTGGCTAATGAAAATTTACCAACCTTTTCTCTTACCGGATTAGGTAATCCTTCCCAGATGAAATCCATTTCTATTTTGTTATTCTTGTTCAATTCCTTATTGGTTGCAGTCTTTTACCTTTTTGAACTATCATATCTAGTAATGACTGATAGCCGAATATAATACCCATGTGCCTATAAAAATAATTTCTTCCTTCCACTTCATAGCTCATACTTTAAAATATTATAACCATTAAGCAATGGTACTCCATTATCAGAATAATCCATGATCTCCTTCTAGTGGTTAAATTGTTTCTTGAAGGAACCTTCTCTAATACCAATTGTTGGATTACCAAGAGGGGGGGTGAATCAGTAATAGAGTAATTTAATCCTTTTTAAACATAAAATGAAAGTGTTATATCAATGTAGCATTATCATCCAATAGCTCCAGAGTAAATAAAAAAATGATCAATTCATACACATACACAATACACCAGTGTTTTTACATGGAAACCCAAAGAGAGAGAAAACCACATAATACTTTTTCTTATATGTCTTTAAGAATTACATTCATTGGAAGCACCAACTTCCTTTGTTTTCTAGCTGCAACTGAAAGGAGGCTCCAACTCCCTAGTTTCTCAGGCTACAACCTCTAGGAAGCTCCAACTCCCCAATTCTCTGGCTACAACCAAAAGGAGGCTACAACCCTCTATGTTCTCCCGCTACAATCGAAAGGTGGCTATAACCACCTATCCTTGCCCCATCAAACCTCTTTGAAATATAAGTAGAATGCTAGAATCACTATCACACTATCACTGTGAGATATACTGTTTTAAACATGTACCAATCAACATGCACCAAACAACCTGTAATCAACATGTACCATAAACAAGTGCATCAACCATGCACCAAATATGTACCAATCATTCATCAAATACACATAAACTATGACTCATCAAGATGTACCGACGTCATCAACTATACACCTTGTGTATGTGCCAACTCATCAACTACTTGTCTCAACCATGTACACAACATGTACCTCAACCAAAATCCCTCATCAATTTCATTATCCAAATCTGATTTGTAAATCTATAATAGAACTAGTTTATATGATCATATACTTGCAAACCTTCCTTAAATTTAACAAAAAGAGACTTTCATTTTCATCAAACTTTACTTTAGTCTCCCATGACTAATTTTGGATTAGTCAACAACCCTAACTTGAAATAATCATAACTATGTACCTGTAATGACTGCATATCTGAAAACAATAGAAAATTTTCTTTAGTGTCTTTTATGAAATTCCTCCAGGTTTCACTGCTTGGAACCTCTCAAAAAAGGAGTTATAACAAAAATGGAATACCTTGTTGAATTCTGGCTTATTCTAGAGAGAGAAATTGTAGAGCATGGCCCGCATAGAATATTTGTTTTATGGATATGAAAATAGTACAAAAAATACTACATACTGTGCTCTAACCAATGCATTTGGTCTTACTAAATTTGGATATGTTATGAAGCAGTTATGACATTTTTACCTGAAACACGTGTTTTATACTAGTTTCAGGACTAGCCACAAACCCTATTTTCCATGGAGTGTAACTCCAAAAATAAAATGAATCACAAGATGAAATGTTTATCACAACTACTTGGATATGTTTCCTCAACAACCTCCATATTTTGCGGTCTAAATCATTCTAGAAAAAAGGTTATTGCGAAAATGGTGAGATGACCCATAAATAACATACCTTAGAAAGCATTATCAAAATAATTTATCCTCCCTTGAATTTTGGCCTTCTTTACTTTACCTTCCCTCTATAATTTTTCTTAGATATCATTTGGTTATCTCAGTCACTTATATATATTCAATATTCTCAATTGTTATTAAAATGAGAGACCCTTGCCTCTTATTTATACTTTTATATAGCTTCCTCAAGGGGTTACCTTCTAACCATCTTAAACCACCTTCCTTATTTAGGGCTAGCCTACTTCTAACCACTTGTCCACTTAGTAATTTCTCCATAAATTTATTAGTTAAATAATTTCTTTTGTATCCACTTTGACTTATAGTATACTCATCACTTCACTTTATTATTTAAATAATTTCTTCTTTGAAACCACTTTGATTACTTGGACCTTTTGGGGCTTCTAGATGACTCATGAGGGTTCTCCAACTTCACATGGCCATAAGTCTCTAACCGTGAGGATTTATGTGATGTCCGACATACCATCGGAAATGGCATGACATGTAATATCCATCTAGAATAGTCTTATTTAAATAATTTCTTCTTTGCAACCAATTTGACTACTTTGACCTTTCGGGGCTTCTAGATGACTCATGAGGGCTCTCCAACTTCACATGGCCATAAATCTCTAACCGTGAGGAGTTATGTGATGTTCCACATACCATAATAAATGGCATGACATGTACTATCCATATAGAATAGTATTACCTTCAAATATATTCAAATTCATACCATTATACATCAAACAAACTTGGGTCCTTTACCCAAACTTTTGTGCTACCGGAATTCGCTACCATAATTTCTTCAAGGGTTGACATCAATGAAAAACAACCAAAATAATCAAAACTGACATGAAAACATCCAAAATAAGCTAGAATTCAACAATTAGAAATAATTATAGAAGAACGTGTTGAACTAAAAACTGCCAAGAGGAGTTAATTGGAATAGGTGGTTGGCCACCAATATCCATCTGGATCACTTTGGTAACCAACCTGTGAATATTCTATTTTAGGAGGAAGTAAAAATTACATAATCATAGCTACAAGGATAGACACATCAAAAGGAAATTCAACATGCAAGAAATCATATGAACTAGGACTCAAGGAATCACCAATACTAGGGATTGAGGTCTCACAAATAGTAATATTAGAATCAAGAGGAAATTCTAGATTACTCAGGCCAAAAGGGGAAAGTAAAGGCTCACGTTCCCCCATTGGATACAACACAAGATCAATTTCTGAAAACTTGTCTCAAGAAGGAAAACATGAATGTAAAGGATCCTTCTGAGAAGCAACTAAACATCAAAGATAAGATGCCACATAATTCATCCATGGAAAGAAAGAGTCTACTCGAACACTAGGAACATACAAATGAGAAACCTGAGGTAAATTCAAACTAGGATGGTGGTTATCAAATGAAATTGATCAATAGTGACAATTATTCCATTATGAAAAAAATGCATCACATGAATGAGTGTAGACAACACAACATTCATCGCATATACATAATCACATGCAAGAAGTATATTAAAGTCCAAAGGTCCTGACACCACTAAAATAATGACAAGGACAATCTTCCCACCTAATGTGATAGGAAACTGGGGTAGAATCCCTAAAAATTCACTAGGTATTCTGTCGAAAGCCAACATCTCACTAGTAGCTAACACAATATTGGGAGAACCCAAAGCTTGCCAAAGTGAAGAGGATAAAACACTTGTGGAGGCTCCTTCATATACAGTACAATGATGAATTCTCATTGAATTGATTGTAACCATTATCTATAAAGGTGTAGAAGAAGGAAGGTGAGGCTCAACAATATCATTCGAATCAAAGGAAACCATCTTATGACATGGAGGGAGTGTACTCAAAGAGAGTGGAATGACCACTTGTTCATACAATACTGAATTGGAAATGCTAAAGACATAGTCAATAGACGCATCACTCTCCAAATGAAGAGTGGTATCAACTGAAGATTTCATCGAAAAGATCACTTCCTCAACCAGTGGTTGAATATATTGTGAGACAACATGGTCAAGAGATGCATCACTCCCCAAAATAAGTGTAGGATTGGATGAAGATTGCATTGGTGAGATCACTTCATCAACCAATGGATGAATAAGTTGTTGGGAAACTGAAGATGACTCAGAACTAGAAGGGCCATAAGACAAGGACCACCATCTTCATACCATAGGAATACCAAGGAACAGATGATTAAGGTGATATCCCTTTCAGATATTACAAGGGAACTTGGTCTTACGTCCTATTTGTCTAGACTTCTCAAAAATATCAATGCCCCTGACATGACTTGCAGTGCCTGGTGGGTTTCTTCCATCAGGACTAGTAGAGGCCGAGTACAGATCTCCAACATGACTCACAAAGGTTGGTGATATGTTTCCAACATGACTTGTAGAGGTCAGTGAATTGATTCTAGTATGAATCGTAGTGACTTCACTTTCACTCTGAAAATGACTAACAACAATTGGTTATTGGTATTCAACATGACTCACATATGTTGTTGAAATAACCCCAACATGACTAGCATAGGTTGGATTTTCTCTCCCAGCATGACTTGCAGAGCCTGGTAGCTGGTATTCAATATGAATTGTAGAGGTTGTTGACATAACCCTAAAATGACTAGAAAGGAAAAGAAAAAGAATACCCCTAGCTATGGGTCCGTTGGTTTGTATCCTCAATAAATTTGTTCATGACGTTCTTGTGCATAGGTTCTTCCCTTGCAATATCATTCATGTCCGAAAAAGTCTCACACATTGAATCTAATGAACCAACGATATACAAACCCATGCCTTCTTGGAGGCGGCTCCACACTTTCAAGAGAATGACAAGGGGTCCTTCGCAACAAATAGAGAGCTTAGTCAACCACCTTGAATTAACAATTCAAAAGAGTTAATATAGACGCAACCTAAGGCTGACTATACAGAGAACCACTCCACTAAAAAATCCTAAGAGAAACATCGCAAACAAACAACTTCATTAAAAAATTTAGCCTATGCGGATAACATCCTGAGTCCGAAGAAATGAAAAAGTGTAAAGGGACCTTTCAAAAAGTGGCATGGGTTGATCAAGTCCTAAGACTGATGAATGAAAGAGTGAGAAGAAACTACCCCAAACTCCACTTACCAGCCCTATCCAGTGCAAGTAACCCTCACTTCGTGGGGAATCGTTCATGGGTATTGATAGCATGATACAATGTCTACCTCAGGTACCATGATATACCCCTCATTGTCACCTCTGAGATACCTAGGAAAAGAAACTAAGGATACCAACTTCCAATAAGCATCTAGGGGTTACAGTCAACAATCAAGATCGAACATATGGGAAGGTTAGAAAATAACGAAGCTCCGAGAGAACCACCTATCAAGGATGTATGGGTACTATTAGAACCCCTAAAATACAATCTCTATAACTTTCGGTCAAGCCTCAGAGGGGTTATCTCCTCGAATCTTCCTTACACGACCTCGTGTTTAACTGTTGTGTTAGAGGAGGCTCTCGACTATACTTAAAAAAAATTGGATTTTGACTCTCTCCATCTTAGACTCCTATCTCTTTTTACCTAGATTGTAGAGTTATCTCTCCAGTCCTAATCCAAGTCCCTAACCCTAAACGTGTTCGTGAACCCTATAAACAAAGTCTACTAAATTTTAAATTTAGCGTTCATTTTAGCAGCTTTTTTTTACTCAAAGGATATGGAAGTGAAACTGATGTTGTTTGAGACTCTTTCAAAAATGAAACTTTTAATTGTTCAATGAGAAAGATTTTCAAAAAATAAAAAATAAAATACATGAACAATCCTTCAAACCTTGAAATGCAATATTTTCTCTCTTTGATGCAAAATGCACAATGCAACCTTTCGGGAAACGAAAAAGAAGAAGAAACTTGAGAATTATTTTTTTTATATTTCCTTTGAAATGATTTAAATATGAAAATAAAACAAATCCTATGATAATATCTTTTTCTTTTTCAAATTTGAAGCAAAGCAAAGCAGCAGAAAGAAAGAAACCTAACTAGCAACAAACTAGGTTTTTTTCATTTTCTTTTTCTTTCTACCAAAGAAAAACTAATAAAAGATGCTAAAAGAAAGAAAATTTTTTGGTTATATGTTTTGAACTAAATTACAAACTCAAGTTTCCAAGATGACCACAATAGTGACCACGAAACCAAGATCCTCAGAACAACACTAGTCTTATGTGATGCAATCCAAGGGATAAAAGAGAGATAAAAATAGATCAAAAAATGTTGTTTTCAATTCAAATTTAAAGCCTTACCAACCTCCTATAGGCCACAAAAATGTTTGGTACCAAACTCACAAAAACTGAACCCCAAACTAGCCAAAACGTGACTTCAAATGAGGTGAAAAACAAGCAAAAAAGTCACTTTTATGGAGGTGTACGTGACTATATCCATTGTAGGTCGCATGTATAAACTTATGTATGCACCCTTGATCACTGTAGGGAGTGCATATGATATTTTTACATTCCTCTTCCTTCTATGGGGTGCGTATGAGAAATATCCACAGTGGAGTTGCCAATATTCTTTCAGGGAAAATCCCCTTCAGTAGTGGGCTATACTGCAGCGTATTAAGGACCGTAAAGAATAAAATTCCCAAAAGAACACGTAGAGAATATATAATAAATTATTTCATAAGAAATAACTAAGTATGAAGAAAAAGGGAAATATTGACTCACATAGAATCCTACGGTCAATGTAGTTCCTGATTGTTGTAGTTTCTTTGCTCCTTTCCAACAACTCCTCTACAACCTACAATAACCTTAAAGATGAAATACTACATAGAGATGTAGTTATACTAATAGCTACGTGTTATTCTAATGAAATATAACAGTAAAATCTCAACAACTAGTATTCTATGAAATACATGTAAAGATATTGCAAGAAAAATGTTACATATATAACATATTTCGAAGGAAACGGTTTCTCTTTTAAATCAATAGTTAAGGTGATTATAGATTTATACATGTCCTACGTGGAGTTTCTTTGTGGAGAGAGATCCTAGTTTCCTACATCCTTGCTCTTGATATACAACATGGTATTGACTCCATATTAATCATATTCCCAAATATAATATAAGGGGAAACTATTTGCAAGATAAGTTGGTGACTAGAAAAGGAGATTGAAAAACAAGGGTTTCTAGGTAAAACCATGAACACAAAGGATGTACAAGGTTTTATAGACTTTGTGGGGTTAGTCAAAAAAATGTTTGTTTAATGTGTGCAAAGAATCATTACTTGTCATTACCTTTATCCTTGGACAAATGCTCCTTTTATGTGGTCTCTAGTCGGTTAGAGACGATTAACTACGTGTAAAAGGAGTTAGGAAAATAACTAAAACCATAACTCAACATTTAATTTGGCATAAATATAATTTTTTTAATCATTTTCTGACAGGTACATGATTTTCCCTTTACTGGCCCACATGTACGTGAGTTTCATAACTGTGAGGGTGCGTAGATATTCCAAAAAGAGGTTTTTTGGAAGCTCTCAAGGAGGTATGGGGAATAATAGTTTGTAAATATGATAGGGATTAGGAAAACAAGCTTGTCAATGCTTCAAATGTGACAATTGATTATATAACACTATGGTATCATGATATCCTATATTTATGTAATAATTCCCAACTCAAATAGAAGGTCCTTATGGAATTGCACACTTCTCCTATAATAGGACATTCAAGGTTTTTGAAAACTCACCATTGGATTATGAAGGAATTTTTTCTGGGATAAAACTGATGTTCAAAATTTTGTTTTTGAATGCATGGTCTGTTACTAGAATAAGGGAGAGACAATCAATATGCTAAGAGTCCTACAACCATTAGCTATACCAATTCAACGTTGGGAAGAAGTTTCAATGGATTTTATTACATGTTTACCCAAATCTGAAGGAAAGTATGTCACCATGGTAGTATTGGATATATTGAGAAAGTATGCCCATTTTGGCTCTCTTTCTCATCCTTTTAAATAAATTATAGTAGCCGCAACATTCATGGAAATGGTTCAAAAGATACATGGATTCCCCAAGATTATTGTAAGTCATAAAGATCAAATTTTCGCTGGAAATGTTTGGACTAAATTATTTTCTTATTTGGGTACTCAATTGGATCATATCACATATTATTGTCCTCAATCTGATGGAAAAATTGAGATTGTAAATAAATGTCTATAAGGATATCTTCATTTCTTTGCATGTGAAAAAAAAAATAATGGTTCAAGTGGTTTCCTTTGGTATAATGGTGGTACAACACATCCTTCCATACTTCATAAAAAATTTCGCCATTTCTGGCACTTTATGGATATCATCCTCCATCCATCACATTGCGCTTCAAAATTACTACAGTGGTTCAAGCAGTGAATTATCACATAGGGCACCAACAAGAGGTTGTCAAACTATTGAAGGACAACTTGGTTATGGCTCAAAATAAGATGAAACAAAAAGTAGATTAACATTGTAGTGAGAGAGAATTCGAAGTGTGGGATTGGGTATTTTTTAGACTACAACAATATAAATAGATTTCCCTTAAGAAACAAAAGAAGGACAATAAATTAGTGCCGAAATATTATGGCCCCTACAAGGTGTTGAAAATGATTGGAGGTATGGCTCACAAATTGGAGTTGCCTCCATATTCACATGTACATCCAATTTTCCATGTTTCCTACTTAAAGAAGGTAATCATTGATAATATCCCACTCCAAAGTATTTTACTAGCGATCAATGAAGAAGAGAAAATCATACTAGAACAAAAAAAAATCATCTAGACAACGATTAAGAAGTTGTGAAATCAAGAAATTAATGAGTTACATCTCATCAAATGGAAGAACCTACTAGTGGGAGAGGTGAAATGGGAAGATGATTTCTTCATGCAGAAACACTTGTAGTTAGTAAAGTGTTGAGGACAACACTTGTTTGAAGGGGAGGGTCATGTTAAGCCCTAGACAAAGCCCCATCTTAAGTATAAAACACCCTATTAATCTCTATATATTGAATTATTACATTTATAATGTTATATTAGTAGGTAGGATAGAATATTTCATTGTACCCTTTGTATATATATATATATATATATATATATATATATACCAAGTCTTAGGATCATGTCAATTCATCTTGTACATTGAATACATTATAAAAGGAGGATTCCCCCTCGAAGTAGACAATTATTAATTGGTTTTTACCATTCTCAAGGAATTGGTTCATAACACATTCTTGTTGCAAATAATTTATAAATCACTATAGATCTATCTTCTTCACTGCACCCCACCCCCCCCACAAAAAAAATAAAAAAGGAAAAAGAAAAAAAGAA
>JASDQU010437498.1:40811-52671 GCA_032191745.1 Picea mariana | reverse complement strand
GAATCTTCTAGAAGTAGAACCTTCTAAGAAGTCCTTTTACATTTATTATATCTAACTACCATAGTGGGTCTTATTTAATAATATAGTGGACCTAGTCCACCTTACATTGAATGACCTCCACTATTATCACTATGGGCCCTCTGGGCCCCCCCACTACCTCTCTAGCTACCTTACATCTGCAGTCTCCCCATTGAGATGTTGCTCAGCTACCTCCTCTGACAGATTATTCTCTGTCAACTCCTTTGTTGGCACACTTCGAGCTTCCTCCAGCTGCTCCTCATGATGGAATTCTAATTCAATCTCCATGAAAATCTGCTGGAAACCATCTTTTGGTTTTGGATTGTTCAACCAATCCTACAACATCTCCAACTCCATCTTCCATTGAGTGAGCATCTTAATTGTATTCTCCTCTTTCTCTACTGGGGCAGACATCAATGTCTTCTCCTTCTCCTCCTCCTCTACAAAGATCACAACTGGATGTCCTTTCTCTTCTAATTCACCTCCATTTGTGAATTGTCCTCTATTGGGATGATTGGAAGGAATATACTGATTCCCCCAATGATCAGAACACTCTTATGATCCTCCTCCATCCACATTCCTTCCTGATCTGAGCTCCCGATATTTTCAGATAGCTTCATCTCATCTCTCTTGCCCACCTAGCAATTTGGGACTTTACCTCTACCCTCCTGGAATTCTATGAGATCAACTAATCTCTTCTCATTACCCACCTGGAAATCTAAATTTTCATCACTTCCCTCTTGGCAGTTCACGAGATCACCAGATGATCTCTCTTCATCCTCACTGAGTTTTTTTTTAACTTTCGGGTCATAGATGCAAACCGTCTCCTCTATGGGACTGAGGGTTTCAACTTCCCTCAACCACCTCCTCAACACCTGTTGCTGCCTTATGGCCAAATTTTTTTGGACAGGCCACTTCACTCTCCTCTTCAAGGGCCATTCATATGTCCAATGCACCTAGGATTCTTGTTGCATCTTCAATGTTAGCCTCTCCATTTCTGGTCTTATCTCTTCGACCTCCTTGTCCATATAAACTTTTATTTTATGTTGAAAGTTTTCTCTTCGACCACGCTTATGGACTTTAGTAGCCATCTTCTTCCTTTACCTCATCCCACTAGGTTATCTTGTTTCTACTCTACAACTGAGAGTATCTCTAGCTTCTCCTACAGCCCACTCGATTTTTTGTTAACTGCTGCAAACTTGCAACAATCCTTCACAAAGTGTTAGTACTCTATCCCCTCTTTCACCTGTTGTCTACAGGAGAAATTAAACCTCTGATACTAGTTGATGTTGTCATACTAACTCCTCTTTCCTTTTCCCACTGTATCCAAGCAAATTTCAACTCGGATACCACTTGATGGTATCAAACTATCTCATTTGTTTCTTGCTTGCTACCTAAAATACGAAACAAACTCTGATACCACTTGATGCAACCCCCCTTCTCTCCTAGGGTTGCGCAACCTACTAGTCTAGGATCGTTCAAATACCTGAGCTGGATCATCTCTTCAGGACTCTTCTAGCACCAAAATTGATGTAACACAGGCCCCTTTTCTCCTCATGCACGGGTTCTACGTAACCTAAAGGCCCTTTTCTTGGTGCTCTTGGTAGTTTTAAACTAGCGAGCGCTCGCTCCTTCCACTAGGCCCCCTCCTCATGCGACCTCGGGTTGTGATCCAGGGATAAACCCTAAAGTCTATTTGGGCTTTGGGCCTCTAGTGTTCTCCCTTCATGTTGTGGCCAATTCTTCTGGAGTCACTATCCTCTGAAACCTCAGAAACAAGATCAACAGTCCTCATTCCTCATTGAGATTGACGCTCAATATCTTTCTTTGGAATTCGAGCTTCAACCGAATCCACATGCACACTCCACAAATCTTCTGAAGTGGCTTTCCAACAAAGTGAACCTCCATCCTCCACGCATCCTGTCATAGATCGATGGTCCATGCTCTCCTTTGGTATAAATGACCCATAGTAACATCGTGATCCGACGCTTCGGGAAGTTTCGAACCACCTCTCACAAAACCTCTGGAATGCTAAGTCTCCAGACTAGCAGATATTATATCATGTTTCCTCCTTCACATACTTCTATGATGTCCTCGTGATTGTGGGCTTCGGGATTTCTGCATGCTCTGCCCTCGCTTTTCTCCGAAGGGCTCTTCCTCCGAAATCCATGGATTTCTGCCACATACCCTTCTGGATCCAACAATCCATATATCTTCGTCCTTTGTGACTTCTCGAAGTTTTCTCTTTGCTCCGCGCAAATCTCTCTAAAGTTCTTCCTTTGAAACTTCTGAGCTTTCACCACCTATCTCCCCCTGGACTATGGACGGTTCTGATTGGCTTCAAAACTTTTGGACTTCGCGAATCCACTCTCTTTTTCACTTGAAAATATTTTAAGGCTCCTGCACTTACCTGGATTTGACGAGTGTCGATCCTTTGCGCTCAAATCCGATGGATGGGATCTATCTTTCTCCTTTGTGCACTCCCTTGGGTGTCTGGACGTAGAATTCATCGGTCCAGATCTCTCCCTTGCAACTGATCTGATGACTATTGTCGCTCCTCCTCCAGAGCTTTTGTAAACTTCTGAATTGGAAGAATTTTCAAATGTCAAAGGTTGTGGCCTTTGATCCTCCTGTGAGCCCGAATACTTGGGTCTTATCTGCACTTCTTCTCCCGAGCTTTGGGACTTGAAGAAAGTCTGTCTCCATCATACACCTTGTGCTATCCCTTCTGAGCTTTTTCCAATGTAAATTGACCTCGACTCTGGTACACACTTGCGTTTTCACTGTGCAAACTTGGACTAATTTTCCCAAGACTTGTAGTTGCTTGGATTTCTAAGAGACTTGACCTTCTTCTTCCTCCAAAGGGAATTCTTGCACCCTCCTGGCACTTAACGCTCATCCTCCTGATATTATGAAGAGTTGAAACACTCCAGTTCTGGCGCACTCCTTGCACCTGTCTAAATCTTTAGACTTTCTCAACACTAATCTAAGCATTGGCCTAGTGCACAGCTTGCACAGGTATTTTCCTGAATCCTGAACTCTTTCAGGTTCACTGATGCACTCCTTGCATCCACTCAATGCACACCTTCTAGAGCTTCTCCCCCCAGATTGTTAACAACTTTGGTTCCTTCAACTTCTCCAACACTTCAGAATGTGTTGGTCCTGTGCATTCCTTGCACAACTTCACTCCTTGAGTCCTGAATTCTGATAATTCGCTTGCGCACTCCTTGTTCTCTCTATGCAAACTTTCACTCGAATCTCCTCCGAGTATTAACCCTATGGTGTGCTCTCTTGGCAACCTTTCTACCAGAACTCCAATTAGAGTTCTCTCGCACACTCCTTGTGTCTGGTCAACACACTTCTTGTAGATCCCTATCCTTTAGAGTGTTCAACAACTTTGAAGTAGTTTCTCCTTCCACAGATTTCCAGAGTGTTCAGTAACTATGTGGGTGTCTTCTCCTTGACACTCTCTCTTTGAACTTGAAATAGAATCCTTTCATGCACACTTGGACCTTCTCAATGCCCTCTTGGTGGAGTTCTATAGAGTGTTCAACAACTCTGTATTCTATGCCTTCTTTGCACAGTTTCTCCTCCAAGGTGTTCAGTAACCTCAAGGCTCTCCTCTCTAAGTCTGTAATTATCTTGGTCTGCCCTCCTAACACATGCTCCTATGAATTCAAAGCAAAATTCAGATATACACTCCTTGCGTTGGCTCACAGAGTTTCCAATACTCTGTCATGCACTTCTTGCATTTAGCCTAAAGATCCCAGAAATAATCCAACGAACTCACAGACTAAGAATTATGTCTATCCCTGCAAATGGAAACCTTTCTCACACATCTACAAAATATGCACATAAACACACACATATATCATTCATAAAATACAGGGAAGCATATACATAATCATATGCAGGAAAAACTGCTCTCTTTCTATTAATATGAATGTTTGTTTACGATGTGTACAAAATATCAGACTGCAACAGTGTCTCGAATCTCCCTCCTTGGCTTACAATGATTTTTTATCTCAACTTTCAGCAGCCTCTATTAGGCATATGTTAGAAAGATTTATACAAGAGGGGACTCATTGATTCTTTCCCTCCAACTACTCTAGTGGTGTCTAATCACCATTTACAATTCCTATCTACTGAGGAAAATTACATTGAATGAACATCTTGTCTGAATCGGATCTATATCAACCTACAGCTAGCCATTAAAGGCAACCTTAACTACAGCTTGTACAAAGACATCAACTCAGCTCTTCCATCCTTACAACATTTAAAGACTTTTAATTACATTGAATTTTTAAATTCAAGGGAAAAATGAGAGGGCTGGCGCCTCTCCCCTTCTTGAATGCGCTTTGATGTGCTGGAATGTTGGCACGTGCTTAGGTGGAAAGGATGCTCCTGCATTAGCTTCCGAGAGACATGGAGAAAATTGTGGTCAATGAGTCCTTACTAGATGAGTTTTTAGTCGCCATTGACTCTTCTAATCCATGGAACAAATATTCCTTTGTATATATTCAAATCCAATGGTTTAACCCTCAATTATCTAAATATGAATGTTGGCATATTTTACATCAAGCCAAGAGTTTTCTCATCGTTGGCGATACTCTGTATCATTAAGTTTTAGACTTATTTTTGCATCGATGCTTATTCCATGATGAAGCTGGAATGGTCTTGAACGATTTCCATGCCTGAGCATGTGGTGGTGATATTTTTGGAATGGCCATAGCCCAAAATATTTTATGTGCATGATAATTCTAGCCATCCATCTTTAAAGATTTCATTAATGTAGTTGAGAAGTTTCACCCTTGTCACGTACTTACTTACAATATGCATGCTCGTATTTCTTTCCTACACCCTATGGTTACCATTGACCCCTTTCCAAAGTGGGGGATAAAATTCATGATGTGTAAACCTACTTCAACTATTGGTCACAACTACATCATTGTCGTCGTGGAGTACTTCACCAAGTGGGACGAAACTACACCTTCTTCTTCCGATGATGGTACCATAGTGACTCTTTTCATATTTAACCATATTGTCACTAGGTTTGGTGTGCCCAAAATGATCCTTAGTAATCATGGATCACATTTTCATAATAAGATGATGACCAAGTTAGTGGCCAAGTTGGGTTTTCAACATGAGAACTTGTCCCCTTACTATCCTCACTCTAATGACCAAGTTGAAGACATTAATAAATTTTTGAATACCATGATGTAGAGGATGGTGAGTAAGAATAAGACCAACTATACCTGATGCTTTTCCTAACATTATAGGCATATTGAACCTTATTTAAAACTTTCCATGAGGTCTCCACTCAATCAACCTATGACATAGTGCCTATTTGTGGGATATTAAAGAATACCTCTAATTTTACTAGATATTGAAAAATACCTCCCAAAATAATTTTGTCTATGTATTCCTAGGTCAAAAAGGAAGTAGGACATATTTTTTTGGTGTGCCTATTTGTGAGATATTAAAGAATACCTCTAATTTTACTAGATATTGAAAAATACCTCCCAAAATAATTTTGTCTATGTATTCCTAGGTCGAAAAGGAAGTAAGACATCTTTTTTTGGTGCAATTAACAGATACAATTTCAAATATTGGCACAATTGGTTGATTGAGGGCTTGAGGGCTCTTAGTCGTGATACCTGAGGGGATTGGTTGGGAGAAGATTTTTCCCCCACACTGGCATGTTGAATTAAAATCTTGGAGCGTAAAAGATCGATAGGTATGGGGTTAAAGTAAGTCAAGGCTTTCAGTTCTCACATAAGCTCCTTACCATTCCTATGTCTAGTGAATTATATGGTCATATGCAATTATTTTTTATCAATTTATGATTATAATTTATGTATTTTATATCCACTGAATTGGTTTACATGTTAGAGATTTAATGGCTAGATGGTCCATTACATATGGTATCAAAGCTATTTTTGGAAATATCAAGAATAAAAAAATGTCTGAAATAACAGTTCATATGAGTTCAAATTGAAATTCAATGAAAGTTAAAAAAACTTATTATGTTTGTTGACAATTTTGATTGATTTAATGTGGTTGGAAATACCTTTCTCATTGAATTTAATTGTTTAGTAGTAAATCTGCTTGAATATGTTAGAGAAACCTGTGTGCAATTAATTCCTGGAAATTCCATGAGAGTGTCCAGAATTAGATGTCCTTTTCTCTTCCTCGGCCACCATTTCTAGACCTTGGTATTGAACTGCTGTGAATATGCTCCTGCCTATAAGGCTTGAGACTATTGCTTTGCATCGACTAGATCATTGGTTAATTACAACCGATATATGTAATCCAATGGTCTATCTAACTCTCCTCTAGTTTACCTTGGAAGTTGGGATTGATTTGGGTTTTCTTTATGAACTATTCTAAGGAATTCCCTACTCCTGCTTATGAAACCCTACTCCTGCTTATTAAATGATGGAGGTGCTAGCGTCAGAAGTCACTCCTGGATTTCTTACAGGAGCAGAGCCCAACGCCCATCAGTTTTATGTCACAATTTGTTTAATGGGGTGATCAGATGGGTAAAGACTCAAGAAAATATAGCTTTAACTCGGTAAACTGGGCCTGGTATGTAGAAAGAAAGGGAGGTCTTGATCCAACTTCTGTCAGTAAATGCTTAAAGGGTGGAAGAAGGAAGACTTGTGAGAAGGGTGAGCAAGACTGCCTTGGGAAATAGGCCTTCAGAAGCTTGAGGACGAAAAACTTGGAAGCCAAGATCCTCTTGGTCCAGAGCTTCAAGGAGATGAGGGGTGACTCGACTGAATCCTTCAATTCCAAGTCATTTCAACACTGAGAACATCACAAGAACCGATTAGAAACAATGTGACTATTACAGTGATCCAACCTACATCATCCTATAACAGTCACAACTCGACTGGATCCTCCAATTCTAAGTCGTTCTAACACAGTAAACAAAGAGATGGAAGGGAAGCTGACATCCATAAAGTAAGAAATCTCAAATTCCTTATACATTAACCAGAGTGACCAACGCTTCATCAAAACCTTACAATCAGGAGCTTTGCTCAACCATCCTTCCTTTACAAAAACTAAAATTGAGTCTATATACTCAGAAAAATTCACCTCACAGAGGCATGTCCAGTCACCCAAAGCTTGGTGTCCCTTTAGTCAAACTCGTACTGATATATTTATTAAAGCGCCACCCTAACTACGCATGGCTCCTGCAAGGAGGGTAGCTGAGCCATTAAGTGTTGGGCTAGCGTGCGCAGACTTCTTTGTCGAGTCGAGGACTTCGGTATGGCTTCTTTGAAAAATTCGATACACAGGGCCTCTTCGAGCAGACAGCTTGCTAGACCCTCCATTCCCTATACTTCATGAATGAAAGGAGGTTTCAACCACCCACTCCTGCCATCATTTACTCCAAGCGAGAAAAAATTTTGAGATCGGACCCGATGGCGCTTGGACATCGTAATAATCCCCTCTGTAACTGAACTCGGTGCCTTTGGAATTATTTACACAGCTCCTTTCTTTCCCCAAGTAACCACAGGCTGTGACCACGTGCTTATTCCCAAGGCACTTTTGGCATTCGCGAATGGGAAGGAGATATTCCTACAATTTGAAATCGCGATGGGCGAAATGCCGAGATGGCTCAGTCTGGTGCCACACGTCCCTCTCAGATCTGACGGTCCTAAACTCACCCGCTGCTGCTATGGGCCTGGGTCCAAGACTCTCCAGGCATCTTGTGCGTAGGAATATAACGGAGCTGCTCTTTGCACCTTGGAGTCGCGATGAGCAAAATGCCGAGATGGATTAGTTTGCCGCCATGTGTCCCCTTTGGATGGATGATTGAAAAGGTTTCGTGATACCATGGGCCCTTCTTTCAGCGCTTTCGACACTATCGGGGTTCAGGGTTTCGAGATGTAGAACAACATGAAACTCTCACCCCTTGAACTCGCGAATGCCAAAACGCCGACACGACTATATATTGTGCCACACATCCTCTGGATGGACGACTGTTATTCTCCCCTGCGCACAATATGGGCGCGATCTATGGTATTAACTTCAGTGCAACCTCCGATTCGTGATTTCCCGCCAACCACTGATCTGCTTATATGGATGGATCCAGACCGTTGACACTATAATCCTGCCCGCTCGCTTGATTTTAAGTCTGAAAAGGACTTTTTCTGTGCGCTGCACTTGGGCGCTCCTTGTGCAGCCTGCAGACCTGGATGTCCTGATGCCAAAGACAAGTAATGTTACTAACATTAGGCTCCATGGGGGATAGAGTCATCCCTGTGATGCTCTAAGGACTCATTTTGTAGTTCCAGTGCCTTGTTGTTGGGCTATGGAGTCACTTACTAAGCCGAAACAATAAAAGTAAAAACAAAGAACAGAAAGGACAGTATTTACAAAACATAGGAGCCACTGAAGGCTCAGACAAAACATTTTTTAAGAAAATTCCCATTTACTGGGCTGCTGAAAACTTCTTCACCCTCCAAATCCTACAACCTGTAAGTGTTATTTGAGAAAACTTCAAAGATTTTGAAGGGGTCGATCCATAGGGCTTCAAATTTGCTGTGTTTGCCCTTATATTGCTTAGGAGAGTCCCATTTCAGCACTAGGTCTCCTATCTGGAACTGCTCCTTCTTGGCCTTGAAAACCTGCTTGATCCTTTGCTGATGGCCCTGAATTATGTCCATTGCCTGCTCCCTGGCCTGCTGGACCTCCACTAGCTGATGAATCCTTTTGATCATGTCATCGGGCTCCTCCTGATGATCTTGGAGGAATTTTTCCACAGGAATGGCTAGATGAGAAGGAAAAAAAATCTCTGCTCCATAGACTAATTGGAAAGGAGAGACGCCTATAGATGTCTTTGTGGTCACTCGGTCGGCCCATAGAGAAAATTTCAATCTGGAATGCCAGGCCTTCTGGTTGTCTTCCAACAATCTTTTGATGATTCTTATCACGTTTTTGTTGGAGGATTCTGCTAAACCGTTGCCCTGTGGATAATACGGGGTGGAGTGAATCAGTTTGATTCCGAACTTTTCACAGAACTTGTCTAATGGCTCAGACCCGAAAGTGGTTGCATTATCAGTGACAATCTTATTTGGGCAGTCAAACCTTGTGATGAGGTCCTCCAAGAACCCAATGATTACTTTGTGCGAATCACTCCTGGTAGGGATAGCTTCAATCCACTTGGTAAAGAAATATGTAGCAGTCAGGATCCATCTATGTTGCCCACTGGAAGCAGGGTGAATTTCTCCAATGAAATCTAGGCCCCATTGCTGGAACGGTCCCGAAACAACTATAGGCTATAAAGGCAGAGACTTGAGTTGTTGTTTTCCTGCAAATCTTTGACATTGGATATAGGCTCTAACTCCTTTGTGGACATCAGTGAACAAGGTAGGCCAGTAGTACCCGACTCTGAGAATTTTGTGGGCTGTGGCCTTTCAGAAATGGTGCCCTCCACATAAGCCACTGTGAAATTCAACCATGATCCTGTCAGCCTCTTGTGGATCCATGCATCTTAACAGTACCCCTAGGGGGTCTTTCCAGTATAAAATTTGATCAATAGGGCAATATCTCACTGCCTTGAGCTTCAGAGCTCTTGCCTTGTTTCTTGGCAGGCCATCTGGAGGCTGCAACTCCTGCAGGAAGTATATGACATCCTTATACCAAGGACATCGGGCCAAATGGGGCTCCCTTTGAGGGTCTCTTTCAGACAGCCGATCCTGCTGGATTCCTGAGCATTTGTTGATAAAAATTATTCCCAAAGCTTGGCAATTGGCTTCAGCCAACAACTTGGCTAAGCCCTGACCTTTGTTCAATTTGGTAGGCTTTATTTCCAGGTCAAACTCCAGAATTCTGGCGATCCACTTACTCCTTCTCCTGTCTATGTCAGGCTGAACGAGAATGTATTTAACAGCAGCTGAGGGGACATAAGCGATGATTTTTTACTGCAGGACATAGATTCTGAATGCCTTGAGAGCCTTTACCAGGGCATAGGTCTGTTTTTCCATAGTGTTATACCCAACTTTGGCATCCCTCAATGCTCGGCTGAAATAGGCAATAGGCTGCTCAAGTCCGGCCTTGTTTCTCTGTAATAAAATAACAGCCACCGTGTCAGGAGAGGCAAAGGAGAAAATAAGGAAATGCTTTGAGTAGTCGGGACTAATAAGCATGGGGGCTTCAGTCAGGGCCTTCTTTATTTTCTCGAAGGAATGTCGTGATTCAGAAGTCCAACTCACTTCGTTTCCTTTCCTTAGCATGGCTGTTATAAGTTTTACTTCCTCAACAAAGTTAGGCACAAACCTCCTCAGAAAATTGATCTTACCAAGGAAGGATTGGACCTCCTTTTTGGACCTCGGGATTGATAAGGCCTGTATTGCTTCAACTCTGCTAGGGTCAATCCTGACTCCTTCTGCTAATACTATGTGGCCCAGTAATTTTCCCTCCTGCATGGCGAACATAGATTTCTTGGGGTTTAATGAAATGCCAAAACCCCTGCATTTCAGGAAGACCTTCCTGAGATGACGACAGTGTTCTTTATCTGACTTTGAAAACACTGTGATGTCATCCAGATAGACGACCATAAATTTATCCTTTTCTCTGACGAAAGCTATGTCCATGGCACGCTGGAACGTTGCCCTTGCATTCATTAATCCAAACGGAATCTTTGCGTACATGAATGTGCCCCATGGAGTGGCAAATGCTGTCTTTTCCCTGACCTCAGGCAGGACAGATAACTGATTGTAGCCAGAGAAACCATCAATCATGGACATCCTGGAAGCTCTTGTTACCCTCTGCAGTATATGTTCCATCTTTGGTAAGGGGTAGTTATCCTTTCGTGAGCTCCTGTTCAGGTTTCTGAAGTCTACACAAAGTCGGATCTCTCCATTCTTTTTCCTTACTGGCACCAAGTTGGCCACCCACTCTGAATATCTTAGTGGTACAATGATCTGAGCTTGAAGTAGTTTCTTCACTTCCCTCTCCATGATAGGCAGTAGCATAGGATTTATCTGTCTCAACTTCTTCCTAAATGGCTTTGCCTCCTCTTTTAATGGGATTTTATGCTCGATGACAAAGGTGTCATAGGTTTTGAGGTCTTTGTAGGTCTGGGCAAACACATCAGCAAATTCCCTCAAAAGTCCAATGTATTCAGACCTCTGCTCCTTTGTCAGACTTCTTGACAATTTGACAAACTTGGGCTCACTCTCGGTCCCAATGTTGCACTAAATAGTACCGATGTCATCCTCCGAGGTCTCTCCTTTTAATGACACATCATTTCTATCAAAAATCCTTTCCAAAGGAACCAGTCCCCTTGGAATATGATTGATGGGCAGCTGCACAATGTTACGCTCTGCAATCTTATTCAGAAAATTACCCCCATCAAGCTTTTCTTCAAAGACAGAGTCTCAGTCGATATGCATCTCTAAAAATTCTTCGATAGTCACCAAGAACTTCTTGATCTCGAGATCATCCTCAAATACCTTCCAATGTTTGACATTGTCAGGTATGGAAGGCCTGTATTTCACTTCCACATCATATCTGAATTTAGGCGGCAAGGGTACTTTGAAATTACTTGCTGATGTAGCCAAGGAATCTTCCATCATGTTCTCTTCTCTTGGGATGAAAGAAATGTTAAATGCTGAGAAGAAACTGTCAACTAGGTCCCATACCTCATTTCTGTAACTCCTGAGTTGAGGATGCTTAGCTTGATAGGCATTTCTGATCTGTTGGACCACCAACTTTGCATCTCCGAACACTGCTACCTCCTGAATTCCCATTTCCCTTCCGACTCTTAACCCCGGGACAAGAGCTTCATACTCTGCCACATTGTTGGTAGCTTCAAATTCTAATTTGT
>JASDQU010437497.1:154849-165449 GCA_032191745.1 Picea mariana | reverse complement strand
CCAACAATGGTTTGGGATCAAACTTATTTCCAGCTTGCAATTCTCCTCGAACCTCCAGGTGTCCTCTTGGAAAAACCATGGTTTGGATCTCGGCCTGCCCTCAACGTTTTAAAGTCCTCACAACTCCTGTCCCCAAAATACTTTAGGATCGTCGATCTCATGATATTGATGATATTTTTTGAACTGATGGTTCAGATCTCCGCCTTTCAAATCTATGGACCAGATCTGTCTCTCTTAAATCAATGGTTTTGATCTCTTTCACAACTCCAGACTTCATACTGTTGAAATATCAAACCTCTCTTTCCTCCATACGTAAATCTTCTAGAGTTGGTGATCTGCGGACACTTGTCCTCCAATCAACGGTCATGCCTTCACTTTGGGTGTTTAAAATTTCAACTCTGATCAACGGTCGTATGGCCCTCTTCTCAATCAACAGTCGAGATCTCCTTCGGGTCTTCCAACTTCTGAGATCTCAAATGTCAACTTCACCCTTCTTCCCAATGCCTTTTATCTGAAGGCTATAATCCATGGTCGCATGTCCACTTAATCTGATGGTCAAGGATTACTTCAGGTATTTACTCGGAGTACATGGATCTGTTCCATGTCTCTCTTGAATCCCATGGCTCTGAATCACTTTGGGACTTTACCCGGAGTTCACATATTCATACCATGTCTCCCATATATCTGACGGTCTAGATTCACTTCGGATCTTTAGGTTTCAACAATCTCAGATATCAACTAAAACCCCACTACAGTTTACCTAGAGCTCATGATCTCTTGACAAGTGTCCCCATGAAGATCAACAACTCTCGGCTCTTCGGCTATTCGGGCTTTGGGTGTTTCAACGTTTCACCTTTTTCCTTCCTCTGGATCTTACGACCCGCCGAAATGTATCCTCCTGGATCTAATGGTCCAGATTCTCTCTGGCCCTTTGGCTCTCCGCACTTTGGAAATCTCAAGTTTCAAACTTGCCTCCTTCTAGACCCATGATATCTGATGGCTCATATTCTCCCTGGGTGATCCGATGCTTGAAGCTTACCTCGAACAATTTGACGGCTCAGATCTATTCCTGTTGATCGGACGACTAAGATCCTACTTCGGTTTTTTGGCTCTTCGGGCTTCAAAAACCTCAAGTCTCAAACCTTGATCGATTATTGCCCCTGAATGTTTGAAGAGCTAAGGCTCATGCACTTTACTCTGATCAAAGGGCTGTTGATATTTTACAAAGTGATCCAATGGCCACTATTGCTCCTCCTTCTAAGCTTCTGATTTCTTCTTACTTAGAAGATTTCTCTGTCTTCAAAGGTTTCGACCTTTGCTCCTCCTACTAGTTCAACTCTTGGATCTCATCAAAACTTTATGAAAAGTTTTATCTCGCCTGAGATTGATCCTCAAAGGATTCTGACTTCCCATGCACTCCTTGTCTTCTCGAGATTTCGATAACTCAGATCAAAGGATTTCTTGAAAATAAATTCTTCTCACCCACCTGGTGTTCCTCTATTCTGGTTCTTCGACGCTTGGTCATTTCTTGACATTGTGAACTCCTTGCACCTGGTCTAAGTTTCCTTTGTTCTTTCTGAACTCCTCTGAGTCAATACAAGACTCAATCGATGCACTCCTTATGTTCGATATGCACACCTTGCATACGATTTTCAGAAGAGAAACAATTGAAACTTATCTAGTTTCTTCACAGACTCATACGATCAACTTCTGAACAATCATACATGAATTAAAATTAAATAAATCACATACACAGAATATAGCATTCATTCATTTATACACCAAATGAACACATTCCAAGGATTTGGGACAATTCTGTCTGTTCTATTCATTCATGAAACAAAATACATATATTTCTTCTACTCTACTCTATTCTACTGATCTCTCTGATCTCTATATCATCATCTCCTAATCTCCTAATCTCATATTCTGTCTATTACAATACAACAAAAAACTATCTAAGGAATGGCTCCACGAGCTCTCATCGTCCTATCTATAACCTATCTTATCAAACTCTTAGTGGTTACCTACTCTGTCCTATTACAATAATTAACAGTTATTTCCAAATAAGAGTCAACACTCAATATCTTCAACCCCTTATAGTCCTTTGCGACTTTATAAACACAACATATTTAAAAATGTTTCTTTCAAAAATATCTCAACAACTCGATTTAATTCTAAGCTAATTTTTGATTTGAAACTCTATCATGCTGAGATGTCATTTCTTTTCCTCCATGCTTGCATTTTGACTTTGAAGGTGATGCTCCTGCATCAGGATGGCAGGGACACTCCATTGGTGGAAAACACACTGTATATAAAACTAGTGGTGAGCTTTTTCTATCTCACACACTCCGGACCATAAATCTCCTATGCAGTTGGAACAGTCTCTACGTTCATGCAGGAGACACATGAGCTACATTGGAAGGTTGCAAAGTGTATCCTTCGATGCATATAGGGAACCATCACCTTTTGGATTCACTATGCAACAAAATCTACATTGGACCTCATCGAGTTCACTGATTCTGACTGGGCCGACAATAGGATTGATCAAAGTCCACATCTGGTCACTCACCCATTCTTGGTTCCGAGCCTATATGTTGGTCTAGCAAGAAGCAGATTTCTATTTATATATCTTCAGCCAAGGTAGAGTACATAGGGGTAGTTAACATAACCATTCAAGGTATGTGGCTACAACATTTTCTCAATGATTTGAGCATTCAGTTTCATCGGTTGATTGTCATCTGGTGTGACAACCAGAGCACTTTGAATTTCTACAGAGATATAGTTCAAAGGAAGTGGATGAAGCACATTGATATCCACATGCACTGCATCTAGGAATTATTACACGATGGGATCATCGACCTACAATTTTGTCCTTCACCAGAACAAACTGCAAACATCTTCACCAAGACCTTCACTGAGTAGAAGTTCCATTCTCTATGCAGTCGTATTGGAGTGAAGGACACAATTCCCTAACAACTGTTAGTTCCTCTCTTTACATACGATGTACTTTGAGGGGGGCTTTTCCCATCATTTTTTCCCTCTTTCCTCATTTAATTCAGTGTATCTTTTGTATTTGGGTACCTAACATGGCCTCATTGTCAGGACCCATTCTTTATTTTCACCATAGTGATGTTGAGGGGGGTGGTGGAGATACTTCACACACACCTAGGATTTATTTTTCCTAAGTTTTTACCTATGTTTATTAGTCATTATTTATTCTTCTATAGTTTAGGGATAATATTCCTCTAGGAGAATATTCTCTTCAATTCACATTTTAGTTTGATCATTTGAGTGGAGTCTAGATGCCACAATGGGATCATCACCATGCGACATTGGGATCATCACCAACTAATGCACATTTTCCTTGTGATTATCAACATACTAGCGCATTACTCATGATTCCATGATCTTCTTCTCACTTCACTCCGTTTCAGTCAATTAACTGAAGACTGAGAGACTAGTCAACTCAGACTAGGTGGTAGTTCACTCCCGTAACTTCCTAAGAGACTAGACTAGGTGGCAGTTTTACTCCCATAAATTCCGGTGTGTGTCCAGATCACTCTATACCACTACTATGGTGCATTGGATTCTCCTCCAACACGTATGAGTTGAGTTATATGGAGTATATCATGTGTAAATTATCATTCATTCATTTGGTTAATGAGAATTCTTCCATTGTTTCTCTTCTTCTTCTCTTTTCTCATATTTTCTCTGCAAATTGTGTATGTCATTTTCTATATAGATATATTCTGTGTAGGTTCAACACATTTATAGTCTCGAATTTTGTGCTCTCAAAAAACTCACCATCAAATACCATTTTCCCATTCTTGTCATTGATGATCTATTGGATGAATTGAGTGGTGCTAAATACTTTACTAAACTTGATATTCATTATAGATACCATCGGATATGTATGAAGGGGATGACATTTTCAATATGACATTTTGAACTCATGAGGGCCACTATGAGTTCTTGTTCATGCACTTTGGCCCATGTATTTCCCCCTCCACATTCCAAATTCTCATGAACCATGTCTTCTGTCCTTTTCTCCGTCATTTTTTCTTAGTTTTCTTTGATGATATTCTCATCTATATTAAAACATGGACAATCCATGTTTCTCATGTGGATCAAGTTATCCATCTCCTTTCTCAGCACCAACGTTTCCTCAAACAATCTAAATGTGCCTTTGGTGCCTAAGAAGTGGAGTATTTGGGTCATATTTTTAGCAAGGATGGTGTAAGAGTGGATATTAATCAAATTTAAGCTATGCATGATTAGCCTTACCCAAAATATCTCAAGATATTTTGTAGTTTTATGGATTTAATGAGATATTATCACAAATTTGTTAAGAATTATGGTAAAATTGCAGTGCCTCTCACTGCTCTCCTTAAAAATAATTCTTTCAATTGGACTCCAACGATTGATCAATCCTTTCATTCTTTGAAAGAGGCTATGTGCACCACTCCTATCCTTTTCTTTCTCGATTTCAAGAAGAATTTTGTCCTAAAATGTGATGCTTCCAGGAAAGGAATTGGAGTAGTTCTGATAAAAGAAGGATGGACAGTTTCCTTCACTAGAGAACAACTTTCGAAGAACCATTTGGGGAAATAAATATATGAAAAGGAAATGTTATCTATTCTATATTCCATGGATATTTGACATCCTTATTTATTGGGCCAATGCTTCCAAATTAAAATAGATCATCAGAGCCTCAAGCATTTTTTGGAACAATAAATTTCCTCCCCAAAGCAACAAAAATGGGTGACCAAGCTATTTGTATATAATTATGAGATCATTTACAAGAAGGAAAAATAAAATTTGGTTGCTAACACTCTTTTCTGGAAGTATGAAGATGAAGGGTCCATTTTTTCTCTCTCCTTCCTTGTACTAGATTGGCTCCAAGATGTTCACCAAGAATGGTTTCACGACCCCAAAATTTCTATCATTATCCAACCGTTGCAAGAAAATTCTCCAATTTCTCTAGGATACTCTTAACACAATAATGAAATTCGCTACAAAGACCATTTGTATCTAATAAAACAATCATAACTTAAATCTACGGTGCTTTCAAAGCTTCATGCTCCCCCTACAACTAGGCATTCAGGGTTCACCAAAACCTTTGAACGGGTCAAACATTTTTTTTTCTAGGATGGTATAAAATAGGCCATCCATACCTTTATGGCTGAATGTGATGTTTGTCAATGGAATAAGGCATAAATAGTCAATATCCTAGGAACACTACAACCACTCCCAATTCTTTCAGCTATTTGGAAATATATTTCTATGGACTTTTTTGTTGGCTTACCTAAATCGAGAAATAAATTAGTCATCATGGTGGAAGTTGATCGTCTTTCCAAATATGCTCATTTCTATGCTCTCCAACAATACCCATTCATAGCATACATAATGGCTGAAATTTTCATGGATAGTATATTCAAGATTCATGGCATGCCTCAGTCTATTGTCTCTGACCAATATCCCACTTTTACCAACAATTTTTGGAAATAATTGTTTTGTCTCTAAGGAGCCCAATTGCATCTCAACATTGCCTATAATCCCTAGACTGATGGCCAAACTAAATTTTTCTACAAGTATTTGGAAACCTATTTGAGGTGTTTTTCATCTAAACGAAAAAATCAATGGGCTTAGTGGCTACCCCTAGTTGAATGGTGGTAAAATGCCTCTTACCATACAACTACTCGGATGACTCCTTTTGAAAAAGTATATGGAAAAAATCCACCATCGGTTCTCTCCTACATGCCAGGTGTATAGAAGATTCAGGAGGTTGAAAACAATCTTATAGTTCGTGTGGCCATTCTCCACACCCTCAAAACAAATTTCGCCATGGACCAGAATTGCATGAAGCAACAATCACATCAAGGTCATTCCAAATGACAATTTGTTGAAGGGGACTAGGCGTTTCTTCATATAAAAGCCTATAAGTTTACTACTATCAGAAACTTGCTCCCCAATTTTATGGTCCTTATACAATTCTCAAGTGAGTGGGGAAGATGGCTTACCAATTATCTTTTCCCAATCATTCTAAGCTCCATCCCATTTTTCATGTCTCATTATTAAAGAAGGTGATTGGTACTAAGTGCCAAACTCAAACCAGTCTCCCTGATTTAGATGAAGAAGGTTCCATTTGGTTGCAACCACAAGTAGTGTTGGCCCAGTGCAAGTGTCATCTCTGTCAGTGCACCATCAATGAAGTGTTAGTGTAGTGGAAAGATACAACTTGAGAATATTCCACTTGGGAGCCAACCACCATTCTGCWACAATTTACTCATCTCAAGCCTTGAGGAAAAGGCTATTATTCAAGGGGGAGGGAATGTTAGTGACCTAACCTCCCTAATCCCTCACATAGATATAATAATATATTTCCATGTGTTATCACATAAACTTGTCAGGGTCTTCTAAGTCTGTGTTTTCTACCTCTGTAATTTTGCTTGTTTCTCTCCTTTTTGCAGATTCAATTGTAAGTTTTTATTTCGGCTCATAGTTTTCAACTGTTCATCTTCACCTGTTTGATATAATTTATTTTCCTTAGCAGCTTGCCTGAGGAATATCGACCCTTAGCCTTCATGTTTTCCCTAAGGCCGATCACCCCACTTTTTGCCTTTGGACTGATCCTATTGTTTTCCCTAGCCCTCAGCCAGTCATCCGAGTAATGGTTCACAGACCACGGTCATAACCACCAAGCACAAAACTTGAAGTGGTTTGATGTGGACTCAAATAAAGCAAGTGAGCAAGATCAAATCGATGACGATTGGGTGATTAGGATCCTGCAGTTGCATGAAATATAGCACTTGAGGTCCAAAATCGTGAGGTCTGTCCTAGCCGTTGGTGATGCGTAGGACACATGGTGCATGATCAGTGTTTCATGGTTTTGCAAGATGGAGAGGTCAAGGATCAAGTCACCAGAACTCGCTAAACGTGAAATCACGATAAGATCGTAGTTGCTGATCAAAGAAGAAAGCTGGACCGTTGGATTAGCTTTTCACGATTTTTCATGTCGGGAAAGTAAGAGGGAAGCATTTTGAATATTCACAAAGCACGATGTATCGAAATTCTAATGTCGTCTGGGCCATCTAATCAAAGAGGATGCATGTCACCCTATCCGAGTTTCACAATTTCATGACTCAGAGGTTTGAGTATAGAACGCAGCATGAGTTCGTGAAACACGAAATCATGGCTCGCTTCAGATAAGCACGAGGTCATGGCCCGAGGTAATGTGGGGAAAGGAAAAGAGTTGAGCCAAGGAAAAAAGAGCCCGAGTCACTCACTGAGAAATATCTGCTTGGCCTCGAGGTGCCAGAATTGAATCAAAGGAGTCATGAGTTCACCTGGAAAATTCATGGGTTCCAGGTCTCACCCTAATCCCGAAGAAAGTAGTTAGTGAAAATGGGGAAGGTGGTTGAAACCTTGTTTCACCACTTAAATGGAAAGCATTGAAAGTTGGTCATGGAGGGCAGACAGTCAGTCGAAAGTTACTTGGTCATGGATTTTATGGTGAAGCCCATACACATCTGATCTTGCATTTGATAGAAGAGCACAATTGCATCCTGACAGAAGAAAATGTAGACAAAAAGCCTTGAATGCAATAACTAGAGTTTTCTTTTGAAGGAAGCAAGTTTTTTTGACTATAAATACTCAGTTTTGATATTTTGTTAAGGTGGATGGTTGAGCTAATCTCCCGCATTGTAAAGTTTTAGCGAAGCCTCTGGTTTTTTATTATGTATCTGTAATTGAGACTTCTTGTTTAATCCAAGTCATCTTTTCTTATTCCATCTTATTATGCGTCTGATACTGAATGTTCATGATTGAAGGATTCACATGGATTATTGTGATTGTGTTGTAATGGATGTTTGAATGCAGTGCTATCACAATGTTTTCAGTTTCCTGGAGCTCTAAATCCAAGAGGATTGTTTTTCTGAGCTTTTCCTCCTTAGGATACTGGAAGACCTGGTGTTCATAGAATATCTCTTCACTCTCCTTAAGTTCTTCCCCTTACTCACCACTATAACAAAGCTTACTTACTGAAGTTAGACCAAGACCTCACCTGCTTGTGCTTTCTAATCTATTTTTCTAAGTTAGAATGATACCATCATGAGTCTACATCCATTAGACCACCTTTAAATCTATTTTTCGTGACATACAAACTGATGCATATCAGGCTTACCTCTATCGCAATCCAAGGGTGACTTCTGGTGCTAACATTTCTAGGGTTGTTGCTGGGGAAGAAATTGAAGATTTTCCCTAGGATTGAATGAGAAGATTACTAGTTCTAAAGGTGCATCATAACTTAGTACATCAAAGATTACAACTGTGCACCTGACGAATCCACTATGGTGATTCCATTGATGTGATTCCACTGACGAATCCATTGTTTCAGCTGTGGCTTCCAAAGGCAGACACACAAGGTCTACTCCATAACTACCTCTAGCAGCACCTAAAGCGGACCCAGAGAAAATTATCAGAAAGTCAAAGGCTCCTCAAGAAGGTTCTTCCTTTGCTGAACCAGGTATTTCTAATGATTTTCACTGTCCTCTTGTAGAAACTCCTATATCTGCTTCTCGGTTTCCTATTATACCATCTATTGGAGTTTCCCAAAGTTTAAAGTTTGGGAGTGTTCCTGTTGAGCTTTCTCCTCCTGTTTTTAGATTGGAAGGAGAAATCTTTGTCACTCCTATCTCCCCTGAAGTTGTACCTTGGTATAGAACTCAAACCTTGAAAGTTTTTCCCACTCCAGGTTTTATTATTCCTCCCCCTATTAGAGTTGCAGATTTTGAAGAAAGAGAAACCTTTGTTCCCTCTAGCCATGTAGTCTTTCCTCCAAATCCTATTATGTTTCCCTTTCCTTCCAGAAGTTCAGTTCTAGTTTCCCCTGTTCAAACTCCATCCCCACCTAGTTCTCCTCCAATTCACATCCCAATGGCATGTGATAACCCCCCTAGAAATAGAATGGACACCATAGTAGCTTCCAGAAATTCCCCTCTCGTTTTGCCTTAGCCTCTCCGTACCCCTCAGGATATCTATCTAAATTGTTGCTACCCGAACCTTTGAATCATCCCTTAGACTCGATCAATTTGCAAGATGAGAAGTCAACAGTCATCCTAGGTCCCATGGTAGAAGATAAAGATGATTCATCCCCTCCCTTCTACACATCACTAAACATACATGACACGGTACTGCATAATTGTCTGATGGATTCAGGGGCCTCTCATAACCTCATGCCCAAAACTGTCATGGAAGAATTAGGTCTAGAAATCACAAAATCATACCATGACTTGTATTCCTTTGACTCCAAGAAAGTGTAATGTCTCGGGGTCATCAAAGATCTGGTCATGACCTTATTTCAACTTCCCATAAAAATTGTGGTCATGGATATCATGGTGGTTGATGTTCTTCCCAAGTTTGGCATGCTATTGTCAATATCTTGAATAAAAAGACTTGGGGGAACATTGCATATGGACCTCACATATGCTACCATTCCTATGTTTGGGGGGGAACACAAAATACTATATAGATAAGCTCAGTTGGCCTACATTATCAACGATGAAGCAGATCCCACCAACCATCCTATATTTTCACTTGACATTGATTTGGGATCCATCTTATTGCATCTCACTGACACCCCTGAGCCCCCTCTCGAGATCATAAAGTACATTACTCTCTGTGAATATTCTCCTCTGATTACCTCTGTGTGGAAAATATTCTTTGATGGAGCCTCTTCTAGAGAAAGTGTTGGTGTTGGAGTAGTCCTTGTTTCCCCTGCTCAGGAAACTATATGTCTATCCTACAAGTTAGAATTTGAAACCACCAATAACATGGCAGAATATGAAGCTCTTTTTTTGGGTTTGACGTCTACAAAGGACATGGGGATTGAAGAGATATTAGTGATTGGAGATGTTGAGCTAATTGTCCAATAGACCAGGAGTATTTATCAGGCTAAGCACCCTCAACTGAAATCATATAGAAATGAAGTATGGGACCTCATTGACATATTTTTCTCAGCTTTCAAGATTTCATTTATTCCGAGAGAGGAGAATGTCATGGATGACTCTTTGGCTATATCAACAAGAAATTTCAGAATCCCCCGACCACCTAAGCTTAGGTATGAAATAGAAGTGAAATATAGACCCTCTATACCAGACAATGTCAAGCATTAGAAAGTGTTTGAGGACAATATTGAAATCAAGAGATTTTTGGAAGTTGTTGAGGAGTTTTCAACATTACACCTTGATCAAGATATTGATTCTGACATCAATCCTCCTACTGAAGTTTTTCTGAACAATATTTCCAATCATCGTATTGTCCAGTTTCCCAACAATCATATCCCAAAGGGACTAGTTCCTTTGGAAAGATTATTTGACAAGAATGATGTGGCATCAAAGGGTAAAGTTTCAAGAAAGGATGCTGATGTGGCTGAGTGTGATATTGGCACGGAGGGGAATCCAAGATTTGTCAAATTGCCAAGCAGTCTGTGAAAGGAGAAAAGGGCCGAGTATACTGAACTATTAAATGAATTTACTGATGTGTTTTCCTAGACCTATGAAGATCTCAAAACCTACGACACGACTATCATTGAGCATAA